>VKOC01007777.1:0-20496 GCA_009364415.1 Spea multiplicata | reverse complement strand
CCCCCCGGACTGACACTAACTCCCATCACTCAGTGCCAGTTATATACAGAGACCCCGCTCCGCCCCCCCCTTATTAATCCATCCAAACAATGAGGGGCCGACGGGTCCCCCAACTTGCTGAGTGCGTTGTGTTACCTCTGCCTGCGCAGCACAGCACACAATGGAGAGGGCAACAAAGGGTCAATAAATGAACCCTCGCTGTGCCAGACCTCGACACTATCGTAAAGGGGGGGCGGGGGGCGACAATTAAATACATTAAAGGTTAATGAAGGACGGGAGCTGCTGAGGCCTCTTCCTCAGCGGGCAGTTAAGAGTTAAATGGGAGGGAAACGACTACCGAGTATCGCGAGCACCACGGTGGTGGATATGTGGAGCAGCCTCCCAGCAGACGCGGTAGATTTAAGCTCAGCGTTTCTGAGGAGCCGGTGGGAGGACGCAGCTTGGAACCTTTATTCCCAGTTACAGGAAGTATTTTGTGGGATGTTTTAGAGCCGGTAGGAGGGGAGAAGCGATAAATGGCGGCTGAAGATGTTTAACAGTCTGCAGTACCCAGAGGTGGCCACACGGTGGCAGCAGAGCCTGCCAGGGGCGCCTGCTGTGTGTATAGGGTGCGTGTATACGCTGAGCATATGCACTACACTCATTGGCCACTTTATTCAGTACTCCTGTTTAATTCCTTGTTAACACAAATAGCCAATCACACGGCAGCTGCTGTAAACGCGGTCAAAACAACTTGCTGGAGATCAAACCGAGCATCAGAATGGGGCAGAAAGGGCATTTCAGTCGACTTGGGCGCCGGCCAACTCTTTGTGGGGAAAAAATCTTCGTATTCCTGTACTTCCTGTTCGGGCGAATATTTTGTAGAAGGGGTTAATACGAGGTTAAGGCAGTACGGACTACGCGGCACCAGGCACCAGGAGTGCCTGGGGACCCCCTATGTATGGCACCAGGAGTTTAAATGTCCCTACAAGCAACTCTATTGGTCACCTGCAGGGGCCTCTTCTGCCATCAGCCAATGAAGTACACCTGTACTTCATTGGTTGACGGCAGACGAGCCCCTGCTGGCGACCAATAGGGTCGCTTGGAAAGACTTTTAAAATCTTTTCCCATCAACTTTTCCGGCAGAGACCAGCGGTCTCCCTGCTACAACAGTTAAAAGTCCATACGAACGACCAATAAAGTCCTTGTAGGGACCTTTAACTGTTATAGCAGGGAGACCGGTGGTCTCTGCCGGCCAAGTCAACCCCTGCCGTGCTGCGTAGATAAAGGCAGGCCAGATGGGGAAGGGACCGGGGAGATTAGAAGACGATCGCGACGTATATATACGCTAGGACCGGGGAGATTAGAAAACGATCGCGAAGATTCTCTCGTGTTGTGTGTCTTCGTCTACGTTTTACCGCCGTTATCGAACATAAAAAAGCACTCTTTGTGTTCCTTTGCACAAGTCTAGATTTTAGTGGCATGGCGGTGGTTGTTGGTGCCGGACGGGCTGGTCTGAGAATTTCAGAAACTGCTGATCTACTGGGATTTTCACCCAAACTCTAGGATTTCCAGAGAATGGTCTGAAAACAAGAAAATATCCAGTGAGAAAATTTTTTTCTCCTAGACATTACTCCTCACTCCTCTGGTTTCTGCTAATATTTTTCGGGTCTCGTCATCTTATTTTCTGCTTCCAGCTGCTGAATCCACGTTAGATCGTCTGAGATTCTCTCTGGTTCGGCCCCCGTAGAGCGGCTTTATGTGGCTGGCACCATGATTGTAACACGTGATTCCATTTGGGAATCCACCAAGTCCCGCACTGCGGTTTGGACCAACAGGCTCCCGTTAATTCTCCATTACCCACCATGTCCCGCTCTCCTGGAGAGTTGTGCTCCGAGTTCCGTGTCTTTTCCCCTTTGTAGTGTTATGTTTCATGTGTCGCCTTATAAATTGTGTATGCCCCGGGCGCGGCGGGGGGTTATCTCCCTGTGATTGTGGGGTTGTCCCTTCCGTGCAAACGACTCTATTGGTCGTCTGC
This sequence comes from Spea multiplicata, assembly GCA_009364415.1. Classification (NCBI taxonomy): domain Eukaryota; kingdom Metazoa; phylum Chordata; class Amphibia; order Anura; family Pelobatidae; genus Spea; species Spea multiplicata. Next base: position 18,479 of record VKOC01007777.1, on the reverse strand, counting down.
AGGGGAGGCTCCAGCAGGCGACCAATAGGCTCGCTCGCACGGCCTGATTTGAAATCAGGAAGCTTTGGGTTCAAGGGTTCAGGTAACGGGACCTTAATTGGTCTACATGTCCATCTTCCAGGCAGACTGTAGACATCTTGGGTCCCAAAGATTGAGTGTTGGGTGATCCATAAGATCTTGTCCAGACCTCTTGGTGCTTCAAAAATGGGAGACTCGTTGGACATGACCCTTTTCTCCTGAGAGTGTAACACATGGTCGGCCATGGACCGTATTAGAATGAAGCATGTCAAAAGCAGCCCACGGCCATCGGCCTAGAAGCAGCTCAACCGGTGTTGTACCAGTGGTAGCATGTGGTGGTGGTCCCTAAGGAAAAATAAAAGACACCAACTTCTGAGGACATAGGGGCCTTTGGCTAGTAGAAGCCACTGTAGAAGATGTTAAAAGTCTGCACAAACCGTTCGGCTTGGTCATTGGTCAGGTGGTGAGGCGCGGTTAACTTGTACTTGTTGTTATGAACCGTGGCAAAGAGCTGTGATAATATGGCAATCGTGGCTTTTGTAGTTGGCTGGGTTATCAGAAACACCTTGGGCCATTCTGGGCATCAATTATCATCAGGACAGGAGGCTGTCTCTCAGGCCTGTCCAGTGACCCCAGTGATGGAGGCTTCTGTCACAGGCACCACGTAGACCTTAATATCTGCCCCTGATTGCTGCTGCTGCTGCTGCTGCCGCCACCAATAAAAGCGGAATCTTTCTGCAATTTCCAGCGGTTTTGGCTGGAAATGATCCTCTAGTCGTTTTTGTCATACCGCCAGTGTTTTGCTTGCTGGTTTCTCAGGAAACAGAAGGCCTCTTATGGCGACATCTTTTATGTCCCACCTCAGGAACACAGCCACCTGGGGGGGGGGGTATGGTGTTCCAGTCCAGGCACTCCAGGAGGTCTACTCTCCATCAAAATCACTGTCTGAGTGAACTCGCTGGGCTGTGTCTGGCATGTGTAGTGATTACAATACCTCTTATTTTGGGGTTCAGGCTGGGTAGGCCTTTATACATCCCGTCCTCGTCGCCAGTCCTGTCTGCTTCACATGTGATGCCAGTAGTTTCATACAACCTTGTCTTATTGCTGAACAATTACGGAATAATCAGGTTTATTAATACTGACAGGAATGGAGGAATGCTGCTGCATCACTGCTTAACACTGACTGACTTAAAATGGCTGCCGTGCTCTCTGACCTGTGAGTCATAACAGAGGTGGAGGGAAGTGAGAGGCAGTAACATTGGGAAGCATACCTGGGAACTTCTGGGCTCCGGCTACCTGAGCCTTCCCTTGCGGGACGCGGCCAGGACTTCACACTGACGTCGGTGGGCTGACGGCAGCGGGAAACACCCCCAGTTAAAGGAAAAATGGGTGGGGAGCGGGGCTTGTCAAGCTCCTGCGACCCCGGGGATTCAGGTCCTGACCCTGAGAACTGCAGAAGCAGTGCTAACCGGGCAATCTGGGGTATGCTGGGGGCCCCCCATGTATGTAAAGCTTTATGACCCCTATTAGGTCTGGGGACTGTGACGGAAGCCTCCATCACTGGGGCCACTGGAGAGGCCTGACTGCCAGCCTCCTCCCTATTGACTACGGGCCCTGGGTTTCTAAAGACTTCTGTGTCCCCCCCAGCAGTATCTTCTCATCACTGGCTGAGGGGATTATCTCCAGCAGACAGCCAGGGTCTGCCACCAGGGAGTGACCGCCATTCTTTTAGTAATGTTGTATAAATCAGTTGTATTGTTAATCCCGTTTCTGCCCCTGTTGTCTCTGGGAGGCAGATTAAGGGGGCGGTTTGTACCCCAATATCTTGTTTTATGTAAATGTGTGTTTTGCTGGATATATACTGAGTCTCGGCGAGTGACTGGGGAACCGGGGAAAGAGTGTTGTCCCGGGCTAAGGGAGCAGAAGACAGCGGAGGTAGTCAGTCGGACTAACCAGCTCCCTGACAGTGACCCCCATGTATGTAAAGCTATATGACCCCCCCTAGGTCTGAAGACCCTCCATGTATGTAAAGCTATATGACCCCCCTAGGTCTGGAGACCCCCATGTATGTAAAGCTTTATGACCCCCACTAGGTCTGGGGACCCCGCATATCTAAAGGTTTATGAACCCCACTATGTATGGGGACCCCCTATGTACGCACAGCTTTATGACTCCCCCACACTTTGCCTGGGGACCCCCTATGTATGCAAAGCTTTATGACCCCCCCCCCATGTCTGAGGACCCCCATGTATGTAAAGCCTTTTGACACAGAGTATGGGCCCTCTGCGATGGGAGCCGCGTTTACACAAAACGCGAACACACAAACACGTATATAAATAAAGCCCATTGTTTGCTGGTTTGACCAGTTCCTTCCTTTTTGTCTAATTTAAAGAAAACAAAGTAAATTACGCGGCGAGGATATGGAGCTTAATGAAAGCGAGCGGGGGAGGGGAGGAGAAGCCTCGGTCCTCCAGGACAGAGTCCACTGAAAACTCCCATCGAGACCTGTAACCTGAAGAGTGTAACCAGTAACCTGACCAGTGTGACCAGTAACCTGACCAGTGTGACCAGTAACCTGACCAGTGTGACCAGTAACCTGAAGAGTGTAACCAATAACCTGACCAGTGTGACCAGTAACCTGACCAGTGTGACCAGTAACCTGACCAGTAACTAACCAGCCGTCTGCAAGGAACCAGCCTGGAAAGTCAGATTCTCTCTTTATGAGCAAAACGCACACATCTGTGCACATTATGGCACCGCGTCATGGCTCAGTAATTTCCCCCATTGTGTGCAATTACTGAGACCAGAAACCCCCCACTTGCCCCTCTGCGTAACCCACTTGCCCCTCTTGGTGACCCACTTGCCCCTCTGCGTAACCCACTTGCCCCTCTTGGTGACCCACATGCCCCTCTGCGTGACCCGTTATGTCTCCCCATTTCCCACCTTCTGATGATTTGGTTTGATGGATATTTGGATTAAAGGCGTTGCTATGGCGCTGCCAGCCGGGGGCAGTTAGCGGGCAGGTGAATGTGACAGGGGGTGGGGGGCGCGGGGGTAAGTGGCCTCCGTCAGCATCCTTATTTGGTATAAATAGAGTTGGTCTGCAGGAAGACATGCCCGCCCCCCCGCCCCACGAACAAATATTTCTGGAAGTTTCCGGACACTGAGAAAAAATGCAGCCCCCCCCAAACGTACAGCAGAGTAATGACTCCGGAGGCAGCGGCTGGGAACGCACAGGGTGGGGGTCGGAGTCTGCACTTCACTGATACCCCAGGCAGCTGAAAGCACACCCTACATAGTCTCTGAGCTCCTTCTACCTCCTCTGCAAGGAGGCTGTTCCAGAGAACTACTACTCATTTTGTAAGACTTGGCCCTCAACTCTTATTCCGCAGATCTCGTTTCTACTCGGATTTTCCCTCCATCGTGTTGGAGGTCATGGTTGACTTGGAGCAAGTGCTTGCTGTAAAGTGGCCATAGTGGTGCCCCCCAAACCCCTGTGGCCTCTCTCCTTCCCCTAATGCCGCCCTCTTCCTCGCCTAATGCCGATTTCTACTCCACCGATCCCCCTCTTTTTTTTCGGAGGCCAGAATGTTTGCTGGGTATGAGGGGATCGCAGGGTTCTACAGCCCTAAAAGCCCCGATAATGTGTATAGAAACAGCAGGAAACGTCTTTATTAATTAAATGGGGTAAATAAACCCCATTATTATTCTTCTAAACACCCCACACAGTTACAATATTACCCCACCCCCAGCCACGCCTCTAACCACACCCCAAAAGTGTCCCTCTTTGACCACAGCTGGGAGGGGTCTGCATTGCAGTGGGTGGAGCCTGCGCAGGAAGCTGAAGGATTCAGCAAATTTGGTTGAATGGTTTCCATGGTGATTGGGTCAGGCCCAGGATGTTTCTATTACCCCCAAATGTCAAAGAACCAAAAGGACACAGACCATGGGGGAGGGGTTGTGGGTGTGGTTAGGGCGTGGCTCTACCCAGATATTTTGTTGGAAGCTATTGAGGTTCACTCTTTCTATACCAGCTGTCCAGGGCCGGCCCCAGCCTTTCTAGCATTTGCTGCTGCTGCTCTAGGCAAACAATTTCTGAAGTGCCCCCTCCTGGGCAGCTGCCGCGGCACTATGGCTGGGTCTGACTGCATCATACCTGTTCAGCCTGGGGCCCGGGGACATGTACTCGAAGCACGGGACGCCATAAAGGGTGCAGTCAGTGGGTGAACGCTGCCTAGTGCCCCTGTTACTACGGTGACCACATGCCTTCCAGAACAAGTATCATTTATACGTATTGCTGACCAGATAAAGTGCTGCCCTGCAGTAAGGAGGATGTATAACTGACTGGTTCCCTTCTATAAGTCTATACGTCCCTCCATACGGCAGGGCAGCAATATGTATACATTATACGCATCCTGAAAAACATGGCCGATGTGTCGCCCCACTTGTTACCCTGGTCACTGCATGCGGAAACATACAGAGAAGCTTCAGGCTGGGGCCCCAAATCTTCAAACCAGAAAAATCCAGGGGACAATTGCCCCCCCCCTGCCCCGACTGTGAGCCTGCAGGCCGAGCCCTCTGGCGCGGAGCGGTCGCGCGTGCACAGAGCTGCGCACACCGTGGGAATCTCTGGCGGGCACCTTGAGAAAGTCAAAGTAATTGCAAAGTTCAGGAAGAAAGTGCAGCTAAGAGAGAAGGAGGAGGGAGAGGGAGAGGGAGGAGGGAGACAGGGAGGGAGGGGAGACAGGGAGGGAGAGGTGAGAGAGGAGGACCAGCATCCAGTGAGAGTCAGGGGCTCGGGGGCCACAGAGCAGCCACATCCCAGGATCACCATGAACCCTCTCAACCTGGACGCGTACAGCCTGTCCCTCCTCGCGGCCAAGGAGGACATCGTCAGCGGCAGGAGCTCCACCGACTGGTGAGTGCGCGGCGTGGGGCAAAGGATCACTCAGCGAGCGACTGAATTACCTACCTGCCCCAGCCAAGCTCCGTCTTCCTGTCGTCAATATCTGGTGCCACTCTCTGCCCCGCTGCTGCCCGCTTGCTGCCACTCTCTCGCCCCGCTTGCTGCCACTCTCTGCCCCGCTGCTGTCCAACTCTCTGCGCCCATTTGTCACTCTCTGACCCGCTGGCTGTCAACTCGTCACTGCCCCCATTTTGTCACTCTCTGCCCCGCTCTGTCACTCACTCCCCATTTGTGTTCACTTCTCTGCCCCGCTGTGTGACTCTCTGCCTCCCCTGCTGCTGTCACTCTCTTGCTCCCGCTGCTGTCCCTCTCTGCCCCGTGCTGTCCTCTCTGCCCCCCTGCTTGTCACTCTTCTGCTCCCCCTGCTGCCTGTCACTCTCTGCCCCGTGCTGCTGTCACTCTCTAGCCCCGCTGCTGCTCACTACTCTGCACCCATTGTGCCACTCTCGTGCCCCCGCTTCTGCACTCTCTGCCCCGCCTTCTGCCCCACTCTCTGCCTGCTGCTGTCACTCTTTCTGCCCTGCTGCTGCACTCTCTGCCCCGCTGCTGTTCACTCTCTGCCCCGCTGCTGTCACTCTTGCCCCCGCTGCTGTCATCTCTTCTGCTCCCCCTGCTGCTGTTCATCTCTCTGCCCCGTCTGCTGTCACTCTTCCTGCCCCCGCTGCTGTCACTCTCTGGCCCCCTATTTGCTGCCACTCTCTGCCCCGCTTCTGCCACTCTCTGCCCCGCTTCTTGCCACTCTCGCCCTGCTGCTGTCACTCTCTGCCCTGCTGCTGTCACTCTCTGCCCTGCTGCTGTCACTCTCTGCCCCGCTGCTGTCACTCTCTGCCCCGCTGCTGGTTCTCCCTGCAAATCTGCTTTCATTCTCTGCCTCTTCTGCTGTCCCCACTGTTGCTTTAGCCCACTGCCCCGCGTGTGCACCGTATGTCAGTACCGTGTATGAAGTGCCGGGAAGTCCACTCCCCATCTGTCTATTTGTTTCCTCGTTCCTGGTGACGTCTCTCTACTCTCTGTTGATTATGGTGACTATATGCCCACCATATACCCACCTCATACCCACCCTATACGCACCATATGCCCACCATATACCCACCTCATACCCATCATATTCCAACCTGATACCCACCCTATACCCTCACATTCCAACCTCATACCCATCATATACCCATCTCATACCCTTCTTATACCCACCATATACCCATCATATTCCCACCCCGTACCCATCTCATACCCATCATATCCCCATCATATACCCACCCTATACCCATCATAAACCCTTCATACCTACCATATACCCACCTTACATCCACCATATTGCCATGATATACCCAACTTATACCCACCATATACCTACCGTTTATGCAGACTGGCGGGGGCTGGCGCATCATTATCTGCTCCGGGTGCCAAAATAAAATGCATGAGAAATGACGGGCAGGGGGCAGAGACCACGATTCCCGAAGAGCTTTCAATGTCACGGCCCCTGAGAGCGTTATACGCCCGTCACACAGATCCTTTCACTGCGCCTCCCTCACACCTCGGGCGGCCACCTGGACCGCGGCGGAGGAGGCCACGTGCCTGGCTGACACCGCAGAGTCGGACCCCATCTGTTCTCCCAGCTTAATGTGAACCAAGTCCCAGGAGAAGCCCCCGTACACTGATAATGGGGGGTATCCGGTATCAGCAGGAGGCAGCTCGCCTTCTGCCACCTAATGCGACAACACAGAAGAGTCCTGGAGGTGACCATCTGGCTGCGTCCGCATGGCCCCCCCCCGAGACACAGTCTGAGTGTCACATCTGTGACTTTATTGTACAGACCCCATCCCTGGACGGATCTCCACATTCTGGAGAGAGTTCAGAGGAGGGCAACTAAAACGGAGAAGAATGAGCAGGAAAGACTGACGGGTCTCACTGTGTCCGGCATGGGAAAGAGAAGAGAGACAGGGAGCAGACCGCTGGAGATGGCAGAGAGTGACGGGGGAGAGAAGAGAGAGAGGAGATGGGAGAGAGAGACGGGGGAGAGAAAGAGAGAGGAGATGGGAGAGTGAGAACGGGGGAAGAGAAGAGAGAGAGGAGATGGAGAGTGAGACGAGGAGAGAGAGGAAGATGGGAGAGTGAGACGGGGGGAGAAAGAGAGTGAGATGGGAGAGTGTAGACGGGGAAGGGAGATGGGAAGAGAAGTGAGAACGGGGAGAGAAAGAGAGAAGGAGATGGGAGAGTGAGATGGGGGAGGAAGAGGAGAGGACGATGGGGAGTGAGACGGGGGAGAGAAGAGAGAGAGGAGATGGGAGATTTGAGCGGGGGAGATGAAGGGAGAGAGAGAGGAGATGGGAGAGTGAGAACGTGGGGAGAGAAGGAGATGAAGAGGAGAATGGAGAGTGAGACGGGGGAGAGAAGAGAGGAGATGGGAGAGTGAGACGGGGGAGATGGGAGAGTGAGACGGGGAGAGAAGAGAGAGAGAGAGGAGATGGGAGAGTGAGTGAGACGGTGGAGGGAAGGGAGAGAGAGAGGAGATGGTAGACAAAAGGGGTGAGAGATGGTAGAGAGGAGAGAGAGAAACGGGTAATCGAAGAGAGAGAGGAGATGGGAGAGTGAGACGGGGGAGAGAAAGAGAGGAGATGGGAGAGTGAGACGGGGAGAGGAGATGGGAGAGGAGAATGGGAGGTGAGACGGGGGAGAGGAAGAGAGAGGAGTGGGAGAAGAAGGGAGAAGAGAGTAGGAGATGGGAGAGTGAGACGGGGAGAGAAGGGAAGAGAGAGAAGGAGATGGGAGAGTGAGACGGGGAGAGAGAGAGAGGAGATGGGAGAGTGAGACAGGAAGAGAGATAGAGAGAGGAGATGGGAGAGTGAGTGAGACGGTGGAGAGAAGGGAGAGAGAGGAGATGGTAGACAAAAGGGGTGAGAGATGGTAGAGAGGAGAGAGAGAAAGGGGTAATCGGAGAGAGAGAGGAGATGGGAGGGGGAGAGAAGAGAGGGGATGGGAGAGACATTTAAATCCTTAAAGGGATAAAGGACAGGAGGGAAATGTATTTCAGAGGAGGAGAAAAATTACAACAAGAGACGGGAATCCAACGCTAGAGCGTCAGAGGAAGGGAATGGAAGGGAGTTTTACTTTACCAAGAGGGTGGTAGATAAGTGGAACAGCCTCCCAGCAGAAGTGGTATTTAACATGCATGGGATAGGCATACGGCTCCTGAATCTAAGACGAAGCCATTAGGTGCCGTCACGTTCTATGTCTCTATTGCAGCCCAGGGGCTTTCACTCACGCAGGAAGGCATATGAGATCAGGATTGGGGCGCTGAGGGTGGGTAGAACAGGAACAAGGGGTATAACTAGACTGGGGGTCAGGGGTGAGACACAGGGGCCGGGGATCTGTGGGCTGGAGAGGAACTTCCTGAAAGATTCCACATTTTACTCAAATTCTCTGGAATTTTTCTTACATTTAGAACTTTGATCGGGTCAAAGGTTCCTGAGTCATAAATCAGAGCGCTGAGAGAGAGAGAGGGGAGTGAGGGAGAGGGACAGGGGAGAGCAAGTGAGGGAGAGAGAGACAGGGGAGTGAGGGCAGAGGGGACAGGGGAAGTGAGTGAGAACGGGACAGGGGAGTGGAGGGAGGAGGGATCAGGGAGTGAAAGGAGGCGACAGGGAGTGACAGTTGCAGAACGGAAGACAGGGCGAGTGCGGGAGAGAGGGACAGGGGAGTGAGGGAGAGAGGGACAGGGGAGAGAGGGAGAGAGCGGGACAGGGGGCATTGAGGGGGGGGAGAGAGCGGACAGGGAGTGATGGGAGAGAGGGACAGGGGAGTGAGGGAGAGAGGGAGAGGGGAGTGAGGGAGAGGGGAGTGTGTGAGAGAGGGACAGGATGTGAGTGAGTGTGAGAGGGACAGGGAGTGAGTGACAGAGAGGGTAGTGTGTGAGAGGAATAGGGAGTGAGGGACAGGGAGTGAGTGAGAGGGTAGTGTGTGAGAGGGAGTAAGGGACAGGGAGTGAGTGAGGGAGGGCAGTGTGTGAGAGGGATAGGGAGCGAGTGAGGGGAGTGCACACTAGTGAACACAACTCAATGGGCCGGTTGCTAGGGGCGCACTGGTATATGACATCATATCATAGCGTTGAGTGGAATGGGTGATGGCTGCGGAGGACGGTTTGGGGCTTCGGTTTCGGTCCTAACTCATTATTATTACTATTTATTGTTTTATATGGTGCCATCATACTCCGTAGCGCTGTACAATGGGGGACTTGTGTCCCCTTACACCTTTCCCAGCTGTCTGTACTGAAAGCACGGTGTGTACATGCGCGGCAGCACTCGCACTCAAAAGATGGACACGTGGATTGGGACCCAAAGACTCCGGAACAGGGACTCTGGGCTTAAGTACACTTCCTGCTCTCAGCGGAGGTAGCAGGGGCATTGTCCCTGGCGTGGCCTCCGTTAATAACTCTGGGGGGTAATATTTCAGCCCCGGGGGCATTATCCATTAATAACTCTGTGTTTGGGGGTAATATTTCATGGTCCCGGAAGAGCATAGCCAATAGTAAGATCTGTTTTGGGCCAGTGTCAAATATCTTCTGCGTCCGGTGATTATCCATTAATAAAATCTGTGGTTTTCGGGGGTCAATATTCTGTCCCCTCGTCGCAGGGACAATTAGCCGATCTAGACCAGTCAAAGTAGTCTGGCAAAGAATATTTCTGGTCCCCGTTGGGTATTATCGATTATAACTCTGTGTTTGGGGTAATATTTCTGCCCGCGGGGGATATCCATTTAATAACCTGTGTTTGGCCATGTGGTAATAATTTCTGCCCCGCGGGGATTATCCTTTAACTAACTCTGTGCTTCAGTGGGGTAACTATTCTGCCCCGGCGGCTATCCTGTGTTTTGGGGTAATATTTCGGCCTCCCCGTGGGATTATCCATTATAACTCTGTGTTTGGGGGTAATATTTCTGCCCCGGGGGCATTAGCCATTAATAACTCTGTGTTTGGGGGTAATATTTCTGCCCCGGGGGCATTAGCCACTAGTAAGTCTGTGTTTGGGGGTAATATTTCTGTCCCCGGGGGCATTATCCATTAATAACTCTGATTTTTTCCTCCAGGGCCATCTTTACTTATGAGAAACGCTGGAGCCTGAAGTTACAGGATTCCGGAGGTCAGCACTGATAATATACTATACTCTATACACACTATATATACATTATATACACACAATATATATATATATATATATAACACAATCACTATATACTCTTATATATTATATACTATACATACATATATACACACTATACATACATTATATACACACTATACATATATATACTATACATACATTATATACACACTATATACTCACTATATATATATATATACTATACATACATTATATACACACTATATATACATTATATACACACTATATATTCACTATATATATATATATACTATACATACATTATACACACTATATATATATATATACTATACATACATTATATACACGCTATACATACATGATCCGAGCACTTGACAGCTTGTGGGTCATGCTGAAGGGTTTAAAACATAAAGTAACGTACCGATAATAAAAGAGACGGACAACCGACTGGATTTGAAAAGGCCACAGCTTTATTTATTATAAAAGCACTGTGACGCGTAAAAACTTTATTTGAATTGTAACATACATAATGTCATAACATTGTAACCTCCATGACTTAGGGTCCCTCCACCCCTACTACCACACTTCAACCCCATGGAGGTTACACCACACCCCTTAAGGATAAACCGACATCCTTTTCCGACAGCTCCACCTCCGTCCGGGAGCTGTCACCAACTTTTGCCGTGCACCCCTACCACGAGCCGTAAACCGCACTAGCACGTGGCATAAGCACAACGGCCCCCTCATCCCTTGGGACCGTGCCCGCGGGAAAGCCCACCAAACGTGACAAATAAACCCGGTTTCCATACCTCTGATGAGAAACCACCCAATTATAACCAGGTACCACGAATAAGTACCTAAAACATCCAACCGGAACCTCAGTTCCCCGCCAACCAAAGTAAGTCGCACCACGCGCCCCCACAAAGGACACAAACCAAAAATAGCACACTAATAACAGGGCGGGAGGGAAAACTTCTTTGCTGCTTTCAAGATGTAAAAGAGGAACGGCACGACCCCTGGCCTTCCTTAAATAACAAAGGGGGCACACGCCCCCTTGATTAGCCTAGGGCCAATCTGAGGTCAAGCCTGACCCTTACCATCATCAAGGCCGGATCATGGGGCCCCTCCTGTTATTTCTGTGTCTCCGGGGCCTACTAAATTAGCCATTGGACTGGGCATGTGTGCGGTGTGCTGTAGTTCTTGAAATACTGTCATTGAGTTGGGTTGCACATTTCTGCTACCTGCAAAAACTCCTGGCTCTAGTAGTGCTACAATGTTGTACCAACAAGTAAGGAGTGGTTTTAATCACTATCAATGACTCGCTGGAAAAAGCAAAAAATACTACCAGTCCACCACAAACACCACTGGTGCCACTACCGCAAGCACTGCCAGTGTGTTGGAATGTTTCTAAGATTTCAGATGATAGCAGCAGACTTTGGTGCAAAACGAAGAGGGAAGGTACCCAGCGATCAATATACAAAGTGAGGTTCTAATGAATTATCTGTCACTGGATTCAGCACAGAAACAATATATTTGATGGCCATAACCTTAGAGCTGTTTTACCGCATACTAAGAATCTTTACATTACAAGTGAGTGATGTAAACCACAATGGCATCATTAGCAATCACTTTACACATTTGCAGTCACTATTTTACAGAGGTTAATTAAACTAGAAAAATTCAAATCAAATAAACTTGGCTTTGCTAATCAGACAGTTACTGTTTGGGATGATGAATGTCAGTGTAGTGGAGTATTGTTGCGTTATGTCAGATTTAAGAAATAACATACCGTATTAATATCAAGAATAGATAGATATTATCTATTATTTTTCTTTTTATTATAAATACTCAAATACTCAAGTAATAAATAAAATAAAAAATAATCTTATTTATAATAATAATTATGGAGCAAATAAATTGTCCCAAATTCCCCCTTGAATGTTTGTGTAAGTTTCTGAATCTGCAGGTCCCGGAAGTGCTTGTTGAGATTATTGCAACCAAAGCAGGTTGGACCTGTTATTAAATCCAAGGGTTCACTTACTTTTTCCACCAGCACTGTTTATGTTTAATGGTGTGTTCAATAGAGACATGAAAGCTTATCATTGTTTGTGTGTTATAAGCGTTAGCACATTGTGTTTGTCGATACATGTGACATGGATGTAGGTCAATATAAATATCAGGTGGCATTTTTAGCACATTTGCGTATTAGGTCCTAGCTATGCTAGTTAATGTCTCTTAGCAGCGGCAGCATCCATGACAGGCTTTTCAACTTTGCAGCTGCTCTGCAGCCACAACTGACACACCATCCTTTTAACTGCCTGCCCTTTTCTCACTCATAGATCATTAATAAAAATAACTGGTTGGCTAGCTGCAGGCATAGTAAGTGAACACTACAGATGGAGACTTGGCTATTGATACACGCTAGACTTTTAGCCTAGGGTGCTGCACTAACGAAAGGGATTTGAAAACTGAGCCCTTCTATGGGGCATCATGGTTTTATTAAAAAAAAAGAAGAAAAATAATTTAGACAAGACTGATACTTTAAATTGAACATATAAAACACATTATGAAGAAATAAAACCAAAAATTACTTAAAACAAAACAAAACAAAGTAAAATTAACAAAACAGTAAAATACACTGTAGAACAAAATTAAAAATATAATGCATGCCCAATAACAGTAAAGAAACAAAATTAGAACCAAAACAAATAACTGTTTAGAATTTCTACAAAAAAAGGTAACAAATTAACTATTAAACTCTGATAATCCTAAATTACAGGGATTAAAATTTTTTTTAATTTGTTTATGTTTACAAACTCCTACATGCATTTGTCAAGCAACACATGCTGACACAGAAAATATCACATAGCTGGAGGATGTGGTAATTGATGCCCACAACAGGAAGACATACAGTAGCTGCAAGATGGCATAGAATTCCAATGATGAAAGCAGAAAATTAAAAGCCCCATGTTTTCCAACTAAGGGATGAGCTATAAAGGCTTAGATATATAATCTTCAAGAATTTATGTTTACTTACACTTTAAAGACTCTTCAGTTATCCTATTAAAAATTCTATGAGCGGTATAGCCAAGAGTCTACATTTCCAGAAGGCACTGCTTTAACAATAAATATTTGGCAATCTAGAGAACCTTCAAAATTCTGACTCAGCTCTAAACATCAAATTAATAAATCCAAGGACTCATCAAGGCATGTACACATAATATGTCGGAGGGAAACGGAAAATGAAATACTCATCGTCAATTAGTCTAAATATTAACATAAGTTTTTTTCTTATATCTTCAAAAAGAATGTATGTTTCCTGAAATATGATTGAGATCTTTACATTATATGATTATATTATTATATACATTACATTGTGCCATTGTATTAATTTGTAAAATATTGATGTCACATACCTACATTGTCTATCCCTTTTGACCAATTCCCTATCCAGGTTACACCCACTCCTTGCCCCATTCGAACATGGAAGATATATGGATCTAGACCTAGTGACAAGGGTGGTAGGTTCAGGGGAAGCAGTCCCTCAGGCTCCCTGCCACACCACTATTTAATGGTATGGTTAAAAGGGAGATTCCTATTTATTCAACCGTCAAATAAACACCATCCCATGAACACCTGTGCTGCGTTGGCAGTCCCCCATAGTTTTCTTCCACGCCATGCTTGCTTTAACTGTGGGGCACTGGGATATCACATCATATTTTGACATTCAGAAATAAGAATAGCAGAGCAGTGGGATGGCAGGCTGCCCTGGGTTAGGCCTAGAACAGTGCCGAATGTAAATACGACACTAGCTACATTTACCAGGCACAACTAGCCCTGCTCCCTCGTCTCAATAAAGATTCTTTAGATTATGTAGAGTATTGGGAAACTGTTGCATGACCTACCCACTGATGACATATTCTCAAATAATGATATAATGGTAAAACTACAAAAATTATTTCATCATAACTAAAATCCTAAATCCTAAAATCCTAAAAGTAGCTAAAGCTAAATAATTTTCTTAAAGGCTGTTGAACATAAATGTGGGTCATTTCCTCTGCATGAGGGAACCAAAAACCTCAGATGTTTTAGCCTTCACGGGTCGCGGCTGGTATCCCACTAGAGACACATGAGCAAGGAGGTCCGCATCTGGACTCACCTATATACTTAAAGTGAAGCCTTTTTGGGCAAAATGACAATGACACACTGTGGGGCTGACTGTTAAGTTGCTGATTGTTCTCGGTTGAGATATCTCTTTGTGTGCAATGTCTCCCTCTGGAGATCTCTTGGGGTTCACTTGTGCCCAGTGGGATAACTGCAGCCCACTGATGATGTCCCTGATGGTGGAAACAAGGCCCAAAAGGTTAACAAATCAAAAAGTGCTACAAAACCATCCTCTACAAAAACTCCACTTCATTTGTTTTCCTTTGTTTCTCCTACGCAGACAAGGAAATGTGCATATCATCCCTTGCTATGCAACTGGAAATGGCATCTGTTATTAATCATAGAAGCCTCACACAAAGAAAGGACAGCGCAGATGCTATTGATAACATTTTTAGGGATGGGCAAATTTATTAGGGCTCAAAAACAAATCTGACAATTCTGGCCAAGTCTTTCCCATGTGGATTGTCCTCCTATACAATGTAAATGCATGCACACCATATGTTATATGACTGTCCTATAAAATGATCTGTATCTGAATAAGATTGAACAGTGAACTAGAATAATATCTAATTATGTATAATATGCAACCTTAATTAGGAACTCCATTTCCAAGAAACAATTATGTAGTGGTTGTGTTAATTCCTACCTTGCTGTTCTATAAAACAGGAAAAAAGAGCAAATATTTTACATGGGATTTTACTCTTTAGACAGATAGATCTAAATCCACTGTATGTATTTTCTTTATTTGCTAAATAGCTGGCTGAGAACTTACTTATTCCTTAGACAAATATTTCCCTTATTATACTCTGCTATCCTGCTTACTATTAGTCAGGATCTACACATTCTAACACAATTAAATACCAACACTAAACCCGACACGTTTCACCAACATAACATTATTTTATCAACAATAGGAAATGATGTACATGTACTCACCAAATATTTCTGTAGTTCCATGCTCAAGTATTGACACTGATTGGAAGGTGAAAAGACAGCTACCTACAGTTGATTATTTCTGCATATCTGTACTGTTACTAGCTAAACGTTGATAGTGATCACCTTCACTGATATTAGGTGCAATGCAACTCTGCATATACCAACATGACCACTAATCTCTCCCAGGCTTTCTCATTCCACAAATAAATACTTCAATAAACCAATATAACAGACCCTGTACACATAGACAGTCTGGTTATTTTATTAAATAAGAAATAGGTTCGATTTCTTCATCAAACTTTGAGAAGGGTCAATTAAGGAGAAGGCATCATAATGTCTCTGGATGCATTACATAAAAAAGCACGCTCCTTTACAAAAAATAGAAAAAAGGCACAGATAATTTCTTATAGGCCTCTACTTGGCTAATACGCAGATTCATGAAATGCCTTGGCTCTGCCTGTGGTGAAGGAAGTTGTGATATCAGCAATGGAAAATATAAATCAGAATAACTTAACAACAAACTATAATAGGAAAGAAAAACACAAGTGATAGTTTCAAGTGTTTTATTCAGTTATGATTTTATCTCCCATGTGACATTTCCTCTTTGAAGCATATGATAAAAAAAAACGAAAGCTACCATCTCAGACAACATAAAAAATGCTTATGGAGCGTTATACTACTTGGTGACTGAAGAACAAAAGTCTCTCCTGCCCCATACTTGTTTTCTACGATAATGCGTGTGTTTGATGTCAAGGCTTTAAAGTCCCAAATCTTCTAGGTCAACCTGAAAAACACTAAAATTTTAAACTTTATTTATATAATTCAAATATCACCAAGCTGTGAGAAAATATCTGTGCCTGTAATCCTGGAGTGAACACAATCTTTAGGTAGAAAATGTCTTACTACCATTCCTAATATCAGAATCCAGGGGGTGATATTAGTAATATAAGTAATAATTTGTCTCCCAAAGATTGTGTTCACTCCAAGATTATAGGCATTTAGTTCCCATTTATAATATCCTGCCACCATTTATTGGGAAAATAGATTTGGTGGCATTCATGTTAATATCTACAATCAGGCTTAAATCCTGGCTCTCATCTGCCCCAACAAATGTCTTCTGCGTGCATAGTGCCTAAAACCACCTATGAATTGCCCCATGAGCATACTTGGGGACTTCTGAGCTCTGGCTACCCAGAACCATCCCTGGTGGGGAAATGGGCGGGAAGTGGGGCGTGTCAAGTCCCCGCGGCCTGGAGGATTCGGGTGTTGACCTGGAGAAGCGGTGCTTCACCTGGAGATCTCCAGGTCAAACCCAGAGAGTTCCCAGGTATGACCATGAGGCAGACTGATAAAAAAAGCCCATAGATTGTGCCAATTGCATCACCCAGAAGTCAGGAATGACATCATTGATGTGCTTCAATAGCTACATCCAGCAGCCTTCACTATCTTTAACTGAGATGGTGACCACTTGTGACCCTGTGTAAAATCACCACTGGATACAAGCATTAAAACACACTAGCATTACTAGCAACATTTTATCTTGGAAAGGCGCAAAATGAACAAAACACTTAACAAAAAAGATGTAGCCTTGAACCCTTTTAGAAATAAATTTGTAATTCAAATACCAGTTGCCTGATATTCCCTGGAAAAAGCAAACATTATCATAAAATTGCATATAATATACCCAAATTATCAGGAAAAACTAAAGGATCTCAATATGTATAGCCTGGAGGTGAAAAGAGAGAAAAATATATTTCTTGCCATTTTCTAACAAAGAATACAGGCGGGAGGCGGGGGAATACAGGCAAGATGTTATAATCTAAAAGAAGGGTCAAAGTGTAATGTTAGAAAGTTTTACTCTACTGAGGAAACAGCCTTCCAGCAGAATTGGTTGATGCTAATGCAGTGAGGGAATTCAAACATACAACTGATTTCTTGATCCACGTCTATCTTGGATATAAGACCAAGTACTGATGTGCAAAATGATATGACATCTAGTTGTGAGTTTTCGTGATTCTATCATGATGGCAGACTACCCCTGGATGATAGCTGGGAACTCTCTGAATTTTCCTTGGTTGATCCTGGTATCATAGCTGATTACTAGTCCCCAGACTTCGCAAGTATGTGTCAAGCTACTGGTGGATGCTTTATGCTTTCTACCCTTACCACCCATAAAAAGCAGGGAAATTCCCCAGTTCTTCTAATGAGATGGTAACCCTAATCACGAACGCTGGTATGTTGTCACATACCTTGCACACAAGGTTTTCCTCAAAGTTTTAAAACCATTGTACAGCACTGTGGAATATGATGGTGCTATATAAAACAATAATAGGGAGAGAAGTAGTTTCTAACCTATGTAGTATCCTTGTACCAGATAGCATTAATACATTACCTGTCTGTAGGGTGACCAGATGTCCCGGATTGTCTGGGACAGTCCCGCAATGGGACTTTAAGTCCCGGGCAGCCTCAATCCTCAATTGAAATGCCGTCATTGTTTTTTCAGCAACCGCTTTGCGCCACTCAATCTCCTCTGCGAGGCCTCTAGCTCGGTCGTGGTGCCGGGATTTTATGCTGAGCATTGAGGCAGAGGCCTTGCACTCCCAACGCAGGACCTCTACAAGGTAAGTGAACTACAAAGAGGGAGGGAGAGGGGGTAGATAGTGAGAAGGGAGAGAGGGGGTATCCAGTGAGAAAAGGGAGGAGAGGTAGCTAGTGAGGAAAGGGGTAGTAAGATTAATGAAATAAATAAAGAGTGAGAATGAGTGAGAAAATGAATTAATTAATGTGTGGATGAGTGAGAGTATGAATTAATGTGTGGATGAATTTGTGAGAATGCATTAATGAATATGTATAAATGAATATTGTATGAATGAGTGAGAGAATAAATGATTGTGTGAATGAATTATGTGAATGAAAGTATGAATTAGTGAGTGACTGTAAAATTATTTGTATGTATCATGTAGATGTGTAATTGATTTGTAGAAAGGCAACAATGGTAAAAGCAGGGTGTTTGAGCCTTGGGGACCAAGATGACACAGGCAGGGTGTTTATGGGACAAAGATGGCATAGGATGGGCTGTTTGGGGACAAAGTTGACTAATGATTTGACCTGTGATTTATGCCTGTAATTTAGGGGGCTTTATCTGTACATTTAATGCTGAGTTTTTATGTGAATTCCAATTGATTTATACCTGCAAAGCTGATTTTTTGTGTTATTCTGTTGACCTATATCTGCTATGCTATGTGTCCATACATTAT
>VKOC01007775.1:0-16859 GCA_009364415.1 Spea multiplicata | reverse complement strand
CTCTCTGCGGGTTAGAAACCTAGCACTTCTCCGAATCTCTCATTCATGTTGATCTCACTCACACATTTTATATTTTATCATCTATTTAACATGGAATAGTAACCATTTCTCTCTCTTGTATAGTTGTCTATAGATGACCTCCCTGCTCCATTGCTCTCTTACGTCCTTTCTCTCTGGGGTTTATCCACCACAGCCATGTACAATGTATAGGTAAGTCAATGAGACTTCTTTAAAGAATGATGGAGGTCCAGCTTAGCCATCCCTGCATGGAACGCTTTCCAGGGAAAGCCCTTAACAAAGGAGTAAGCGAATAAAGCCCTCTCTCATACTTCTGTTTGCCCCCTCCATGCACTCTCTTGCCCACCGCGCCTCTCGTACTGTTTTTTCTCCCCTCGCTGTCTCAAACATCTGTCATTCACCACGTACAGCACATTGCTCTGTCCGCTGTCTCCCAAACATCTGCCCTGCGCGGCTTTTTCAGCTGTCTCTCTGCTTCAAACATCTGTCTCACTCTTCCTCCTCCTCTGTTTCACTTCTCCAAGCACTCTCGCAAAGCCGTCTCTCCTACCACAGCCTTCCTGTGCTGGGTCCTCTCTCAGTGTCTGTCGTACCCCTTTTCTTCACCCTCTCTGCGCTCCCGTCTTGCTGTGTGATCTCTCATACCTCTGACTTTCTTCCCTACGCACTCTCTTGTTCACTGCCATGTCTGTTAAGGTTCCTGGTTGTCAGCTGACCAAAATAAAAGCTTCTAACCCCCTCTTCCCTACTTCCACTTCCCAGCTCACCCCCCACCTCCTCACTTCCCTTTAACAAACCATCTTTACCACAAAACTGCGACCAGCGATACAGAAATTATCAACCCGGATCTCAACTTCTAACGTTTCCCAAAAACTTTTCTCCCTCCCCAAAATACGTAATTCATCATTTATAGCAGTTCTTGGCTGCCCCCCCATCATGATGTATATTTAATGAGAGAAACAAATCTTTTTACTCAAGGCGGCTAATCCACAAGTCACTGGCTAATGAATTTAATGAAGTTAATGGGTTAATTCTTTGCTCACTCCTTGGGTACTCGCAAGGCTAAAGTTTCTGTTCCACTGGGACTTATGGGGTTAAAAAGTGTGCTTAAAGGAAAAGTACACAAAAACAGTGATGCACACAACGTAACGAGCCCGTCCTTAACGATGACTTTGTGACCAGCAGACAGAGCTGGCTGATTCCTAATTGATATAGGAAGGGGCAGAATACAATGTAGCCATTTTTAAAGGGCTAGTAAGGGGGGCAAATAACACCCCCTTTAAGGTTGTCCCATTAATCACGTTACATTAAGCATGGCAGCCCTTTTGAGAAATGGTAGCCAGGGATATTGAAGTATTGCCAAGCGACATTTTGGTGACCTCCTAAAGTAAAGCACAGAGTACATTATTCTATACGTTATATTCTTTATGGGGGGGGCATCAACAAGTTGGGGGCTTTACAGGCGTCCTGATTTTTGTATAAACTTATTTTTCCCCCAGTCACCTGTATGTCACCTACATGTCATCTACATGTCACCTACATGTCATCTACATGTCACCTACATGTCATCTACATGTCACCTATATGTCACCTACACGTCACACCAAACCTCATATCCATCTATACCAATTCTTTCATACCAAAAGTCCCCCAAATTCCACTTTTAAGTCCCAGAAATGATTTAAATGAGTCACATGCCTGCAATACGGCGCAATAGTATCTGTGCCACGTCAGCATTTTCACAAAAGCTCATTATTATTAAATCATTAATATTATTATTAATCTAACCCTTTCCGCTCCTAAGTGTAATGAGCAAATCATAACGGGGTGCTAAAGGGGTTAAACTGGCAATGGGCGGGAAAATAAACGGCACGCCCCATTAGAAGATAACTATTATGTTTTTTTTAAATGTTTTTAAATGTTTTCATAACAATGCCGAGCTCTGGAGAAACAAACAATCCCTCCTAACAGTAACAGGCGAGTCACGTGGGAGCGCGGCGGCGGCGGCAGGGAAAGGGTTAACAGTCCGCGCCGGATGGACTCGGTTGGGAAACGAGAGAGAAAAAGAGGAAGATCTTCAAGGAGCTGCGAGTGCAAGAGGGGCAAAGAACATGGGAGGGGGGGGTGGGGGGGTCTTGAATGGAGGGAGGGGCGTGAAATGGGGGAGGGTGGGAGTTAAGAGGGCTAGCTGGATAGATTTTTTTTTAAGCATCTGTTAAAGAGAATTGGGGAATGTGAGAGCAGGGGGAATTAAAAGATAGGGAGATTGTGGAGGAATAAAAGATAGAGACTGTGGAGGAATAAGAGATAGATGCTGGGGAGGAATAAGAGATAGAGGCTGGGGAGGAATAAAAGATAGATGCTGGGTAGGAATAAGATATAGAGGCCGAGGAGGAATAAAAGATAGAGGCCGAGGAGGAATAAAAGTTAGAGGCTGGGGAGGAATAAAAGATAGAGGCTGGGGAGGAATAAGAGATAGAGGCTGGGGAGAGGACACACTGCAGGCCGTAAGTACTGTGTCGGTGCTGGAGGTGACTACATAGAAAAGATTTAAGTTGATTAAAGAGAATAAATCGCTGTTACCCCAGAAGTGACAGAAGTGTGCTCCTCTCTGCTCCCAGACCCACAGCTAAGTCTCGGTTGCCAGGAGAGGCTTTATACAAACCAGAGCTCAGGAGGATTTGTGTGAGTGTAACCATAGCAACCAAGCTTCAGCGTGACAGCGCCGAGCACACCAACAGCCACATGGTGAAGCAATACTCCATGCATACTAACGGACACTCTAAATGGAACACAGCGCCGTGCACACTGTACCAGCCACACAGTGACACTTAACGCCGTGCACACTGTACCAGCCATACAGCACCATGCACACTAACAGCCACTGTCACACACAGTGCCCCACACAGCACCATGCACACTAACAGCCACTGTCACACACAGTGCCCCACACAGCACCATGCACACTAACAGCCACTGTCACACACAGTGCCCCACACAGCACCATGCACACTAACAGCCACTGTCACACACAGTGCCCCACACAGCACCATGCACACTAACAGCCACTGTCACACACAGTGCCCCACACAGCACCATGTGGGACATGATGCAATTTATTTAATATGCCATGTAGGTGTGGCCCCTCGAGGTTCTGACAGTATACCTTAGACTAGTTTAGACCTGACATGAAATCCAGAGCAGTAAGTATGAGTGGGTAGGGTGGGCAGCTGAGTACAGGGAGGGCTGGGTAGGAGAGGGCCTTGGAGTGCATTATACTCCTGCCTGAACGCAGCTCGGGGGGAGCCTTAACGGATCCTGACTGAGGACTGAGCCTTACATCAGGGACTCGTTTGTTTCTTATCTGCCATCAAGGCCCAGGGCATCTTTAACCCGGTGTGTGTGTGTGGGGGGGGGGTGGCTGCTCTGGACCCAGTCATTCCTGGGGGCCCATAGCAGCTGCCCTTTGAGTGCTTGTGTGAGCAACCTCTCTTGCACCGACCTGAGGAAGCAGGAACGTGTTTCGTTATGTGACCCTGGTGAGTCCCCGCTTCTCCTGGGCTGTAAGAGATAAGTGGCTTGTGCAGTGTGCGAGTGCCACAGAGAAACCTGCAGGTGAGGTGAGGGGGTGCGGAAGGAAGTATGTATGTCGGTGGGCAGTCCCACTGGTGTTGTTGGGGTGCAAGGTACAGGACACCTTGCTGTTTAAAGGGGAAATGAGCAGGGAGTGGTAAAAGACACAGTGTGCGAGCGCCACAGAGAAAGCTCCAGGTAAAGCGGTGCGGTTGGGTATCTGAATGAGTGAATGAATGGGTGAATGAATGTATAAGTGTGTGATCCCAGAAAACTGGCTGTGGATGGAGGGGAAGGGACGAGGAGTGGGGTGTACATGTCCATCACCCAGAGTGGTGACCAAGAGACTTGACTGCAGTCCGGATTAACCCCTTCTCTGCCCTCTGCTCATCCACCCCTACCATATCTGAGGGGCAGAATGACACTTCAGCATTCCTTTATTATATGCAGGTAATAGTATTCATATAGAACAACTTGAAATCCATTTTATAGTCCACCTCTTTAGGTAGGTGTAGGTTTTGCCCCCCTCTTATCACATAACTCACCTCTGCTGTGGGGAAATAATCACAAAAACAATTATAATGACGGAAAAAAAAACACATAAACTGCGGGTTCTTCCGATACATTTATTTAAGTTAAAAATACTTTGGTTAAAATCTGTATTGGTAAGAAGTTCAATTTATGGCGGACAGACAATCCATATGGCAAAGCATCCTGTTGGGAGACAAACCTCTAGTAGCCATTTGTTGTTGCCATTAGGATGAGTAACCTATACACACCATGTAATAAAATAGGCTGAGAGAAGCCATTTCTTGTCCTTTGTATGTGAAGGTGAGTTATGGGCGCCCGGTCCCCCTTTCCATGCTGGTTTGGGCAATCAAGGTATGGAACATGCGAACAGCCCCTGTGTGTATGGTGGGCACCCCAAATCCTCATATGGAAGGGTTAATCTAGCCCCGTAATCAGAAACATGAGTAAGCCCTGCTCCTATACTCTGATCAGAGGCTCGTCTGCATTGGCTACGCCACCAGTAGCCCAGAAAAGATGCCCCCAAACTCCATTGCGCAATCCAGG
This sequence comes from Spea multiplicata, assembly GCA_009364415.1. Classification (NCBI taxonomy): domain Eukaryota; kingdom Metazoa; phylum Chordata; class Amphibia; order Anura; family Pelobatidae; genus Spea; species Spea multiplicata. The sequence continues at coordinate 12,194 of VKOC01007775.1, read as the reverse complement.
CCCCCTTTAAAGGTAGCTTTTAGCATCCAAAATTTGAGACCGCTTTTATTTCTATAAAACATATACCAAAAAGGGCACAATTCCTCTAAGAATACCCAGAGGCAGGCAATAGAACATTTATAAGAGGTAAATGCAGACATGGCCACACATTCTGTATATTTCACATGTAAAGTGCTGCCCCCTGCAGTATGTGTGATGTATAAGCAGATGGGAGTCAGTTACACAGCTCATACACTGCACACACCTTATATGTGCTGGTTACTAACATGTTAAATGTATGTGGTACAGGTGGGCAATAAAGTGTTAATGCCCCGGGATGTGGCCCCCTGACAGGACGTGGTCCCAAGAGCTTAAACCCCGATCAGGTTGTGAACGCGCACACCACACGCCGCCACTTTAAGAAAGCATCACGCGCGAGGTTAAGAGAGTTCACTTCCGGGTTGTAGCTGTCAGATTCCGGAAGTTGTTGTTTCGGCTGCGTTTTAAGCTGCTGTGGGAGTTTCGGGCGTTTTCTCGTCGCTCCGCAGAGATGAAGAAGTTTTTCCAGGGTATTAAAAGCGATATTAAATTCAAGACTGCGGGACCCGGGCACAAGCTGAGCGAGGACAGGAGGGAGGACCCAACGCAAAGACCCAATGAGCCTCCCAAACCTCGAAAACCACCGACTGGCGAGGCCCAGATAGCGGCAGCCACCGCCGCAATGGCAAGAATCGAGTCTCAGCAGGTGAGAAGCAAAGTCCCGGCCAAAGACCCCATTAAGGCTCAGGTTAGGAAGGAGCTGGAAGCTTCTCTAGAGAAGGAGGAGGCGAAAAGCCTTAACGGTAGCACTGAGTCAAGAGTAAAGGAGTCCACTACTGTATGTAACATCTTGTTCCGGTGCCCGCTGACCGGTGCCCTGCTGAAGAAAGAAGAAAGGGAGAGACATATCGCCGAAGTCCTGCAGACCCTCTCCGCCACTGATCCTACGTCTGCGTCCATCATGAAGATTCACACGTTTAACAAAGATCGAGAAAAGGTGAAAGTGGGAGTAGAAACCATAGGGAAATATCTCGATAACATCATTAATCACCCAGAGGAAAAGAAGTATTGCTCCATCAGACTGTCCAACAAGGTGTTCCAGGACAGGATAAGTTGCCTGGAGGGAGCTCTTGAATTCTTTGAGGCGATTGGATTTGAGAGGGAGACACAAGCTGTCCCGGGACAAGAAGCACAGGAAGAGTTCCTGGTACTGAGCACTGCAGCGCTGGAAAGGCTGGATACTCTGCAGAACTATAAAGAGGCTCTTCTAACTGCGGAGCCGGTAAGGGCCACCCTGGAACGCCAAGCGCGGATCTTCACTCCTTCCATCCAGGCTGCGCATTTCGATCTCCCCGATGACTTCTACAACCTGACGGCCGAGGAGATCAAACGGGAACAAAGGCAGAGGGCCGAGGCGGTGGAGAGAAACGCAGTGTTAAGAACCAAAGCGATGAGAGAGAGAGAGGAACAACGGGAAATGAAGAAATATAATTACACGGTGATAAGAATTCGGCTGCCAGATGGATACATCCTGCAGGGCATGTTCTATGCTCGTGAACGCGTGTCTGCGCTGCTTGAGTTTGTTCGCGAACGGCTTCAGAATGACTGGCTCCCATTTGAATTGTTAGTCCCCTGTGGCCAGAAACTAGACACAGAGGAGGCTGCTCTCAATGAGTGTGGATTGGTCCCATCTGCACTGTTGACCTTCCGTTGGGATGTAGCTGTCATGACCGATATCAAGGCTGCGGTTGGGACCGGAGAAGATAATGTGCTGAAGCCAGAGCTGTTAACAACTGCAGAGACCCTCTTCTAGGTATCAAAACCCACCCTCCTCCTTCATGCACAGATCCTGTAGCGAAAAAGGCGATCCCTACCCTATAGAGAAGAGCGAGCTGTGACATACACCGAATCTCCAATTCCTATTCAGAGATCGTTGGATTTTGTACACTACGTTATTGATAGTTATCTGTTCTCAGGCCAATGAAGAAACAGAAAAAGTATCTTCTTTTCTTAACATTGTAAGGCTTTGAGCACAGAGTGTTTATTCTCAATATACAACTGAAATGGCAACGTGCTTATTGCCAATTTCCAATGAAATCTTTTTATAAGCCCCTTTGGAGTGAAGAACCAGGAATCCAAAATTAAAATGTTTTGCAACTATAAATTAAAAAAGAAAACCCCCTGCTGCTCATGGCCCAAATATATACGTATGTTTATTTCTATAGAGAATGCTGCCTATCTGACCAATTTGAGACAGCAGTCTTGGCCCGCAGAGCTTTGTTGATTATACAGTTGTTTTATTTTTTTACATTTTATTTAGCTATATTTATCAGTTCAGAAATTCCTGCGGCAGATGAGTTCAGTACCAATGCCTATTACTTCTTAAATGTGCTGTTCCACCTACTCTGCAGAAGTAACACTAATGTTTCTAAAATCAGCCTCTAGTAATGTCCAGGAATAGTTATTTATGTAAAATTCTACATTTTGTGGTTTTTGTTTGTTTTTTGCCAGGTACTCTTGATTACCACATGATACATAAACAGCCAATAACAACTGCCGTATTGACAACATTTGAAAGTTTTCAATAACAGAGTGCTTTGTCTGAGATTCCTGAAGGCTTTTTTATGCCTCAGCTGGGACGGGCAGCAATCTCTAAACATACAATCACTATAAAGAAAGAGATTTTTATTTTTGAACGTTATTATCTCTTAACACTGCGGGAATATGTAGATCGATGATCTCCCGCTTGGAGGTATGGCAGCTTTTCCTGGAACACCTCCGTGGAGCCAAGGAAATATAGTCTGGAAGAATATTTTATTATTAAACATGCTACTGTCACTTTATAACATATATTTAAATTGATAACCTAAATATTATTCAGAAAAATGTCATCTCTCTTGCAGAAGTCACCATGAAGTATGTGATGTGTGTGTTGGAGGCTCTACAAAGTAGTGTGTTAATTACAACACAGATAACACAATAGCAACTCGGATTTCAGAGGCCGTGTTAGCGGTTGGATCTGTTATTATAGTTGGATAGCGGTAATGGGTTAAATGAAGTTCTGCGTCAGCTCTGTTAAGCAGAATACTTTTTTATCTAAACCTGATTTACCTGGTGATATCAATCTATGACGTGTTTTCCCCAAACCAGGAGTTTGCTTGAACATTTCAGCCCCCCCAATATCCTTATAAACACCGGGAGACGCCTGCAGCTTGATGTCCCCTGAAGGATGTTTGTGTTCTGCATGTTGACCAACTAATGGTTTTCAGAAAGTACAGCTCACATCCGTTGATAATAATCATACAACGTTGAATGCATCTAATATCACATTATTATTTAGTAATAGGCCAAGTGATTGGCTCTATGTTTATTAATAATAGCCAAAGTGATTGGCTAGGGCCGCTCTGGTTAAATTTATTAGCGGCCCGGACGAAAACTGAAGTTGAAGAATACTGGAGTCGATTACTACGGTTAATATTAAATTTGTTCAGGGTTATTCGCCATTTGAACCGACTCCACAGAATTTAAACTACTGACAGCGAAAGGGAGTTTTCCACTTCAGTGAAACCGAGCAGGCGATAAACGTCTCTCTTACCAGTGACGTTTCCGTCAGTATATACTGATAATATATACATCACTTGATTGTGTGCGCTGTATATATCTCTTAAATTCCAAGTGATGGTTACAGACGCTTTAAGCTTCGTGCAACCAATGAGAGATGGAATTCCCTGCTTCTTGTCTCCTATTGGCTGTGCAGTGCTCACATTTAGCGAATTGGCATCAACCTACTGATATACTTTTGCCAAAAACAAACACACAGAACCATTCTGTACAGACCCTGATTGTGAAGACCCCCTATTTTTATAAAGGCAGCTTTATGTGGCTAGTAACATTTTCCGCATTTGTATTCATGCCACAGTGTTTCACAGCAACAAGGTGTATGTTTTGCTTTACTGCTTTTACGTTTAATATATAATTTATAATGTTATGAAGCTATTAGTTTCATATATATCCTTATACAATATATATATATATATATAATGTTATGATCCTGTTAGTTTCAAATAAACACTGACTTCTACATTTGAAGAACTTGATATTTACCCTGTCTTTTTTTTTCCCAATCCATATCTTTCAGTGTTTTGCTCTAACATCCTGATCGATAAGGGAGGTGGTATGAAAATGACAAGAAGTAAGATGGTTTGTAGTCAGGTTCTGGTTGGGTGTCAGTCCCAAGAGGGCCAGGATTGTTAAGTAAAGACTGCCTTTGTGTCCAGCATTGCCCAAGATGGAATCGGGGAGAGGGGGCTGTTCTTCTAAAGTATGCTCACTATCCTTTTTGACTGACATATAAAATTACTAGGTTATCAACAAGCGAAACAAAGTATCTGTTACATATAAAAAGATGTTTGAAGATAAATCTGCTTCGTGGAGCCTATGAATCCACAATGTATGGAATGGGCCAATAACTGTATTTTAAAGCATACATGAAGGTATGTAAAAAAACTGTGCATATTGATGAAAGTGACGGGTTCAGCAAGAATTATTGATCCATACATCAGTTGTGTTCAGAACAACCTTTCCGGTTATACCTGGCCTTCTGTTTGTGATGTGTTTTATTTCCCAGAGATCTGGGGCAGTATATTATGAGTATATTGAATGAAAAGAAAGGGATGATGTGGCTTCCAGGTATTATAAACCATTGTAGACAAAGATATAGTTTCATTTCGTCTTTGAAGCAGACAGGGCTGGCAATATACCACCTCTGGCATATGTAAACACGTACGGTTTACCGGCATATGCCCGCGCGGCAGTCATAGAGGAAGACTGAACCACAGATTATTTTCCTCACGCATCTGTATACTGTACCAATGTGTCGTATTCCAGCAGCAGACCACAGATACAGAGATCCACCTTTCATTTATATGAGGTTTATTGAAAAATTAAAGTGACGAGCTCTGTAATTACATAGATTTTACACAACTGTTCCCAGCGTGGGCTGCACATCACGCACACACTGTAGCCGGATGGATGGGGTGGGGGGAAAGGACACTTTACTCCCTGCAAAGAATCGGACAGGCACAGAGCAGTAGTACGGTGACGGGACCTGCGCTGTGTTGTATGGACAAGCCAACCAGCAGCTCTCTCCGTCCTCCTATATTGTATCTTAGGTCTGAGCAGCTTTTCCTCTGCTCTCATGTCTAGCGTATACACCTATCTACTCTGATTTATCACTTGGGACTCCTCTCATTGATGGTGTTATCTCTCTCTAGTCTGTACTGTTAATGGCCTGTACTTTCTTCCTGTGGATAGCTTTTACCACTTTTGGTTTGAATCTCTTGCTACCTATTCTCTAGCCTCTCTAACCCCCAGCTCTGCGTTGATATCACACTCTCTGTGGATGTGAAAGCCATACGCTGTAATGGCAGGACCACTTACGCAGCAAGAGCACACAGATGGCAGCTACACAGTATGCACAGTAGCATATAGTACATGTTTCTCGTGGCACGGAGCCCTGGTTGGGTCATACTCTGATCAGAACATCCCAAGGGCCTACTATAGAGACACGTTAAACTCTGTGACCAGAAAGTCCATGTGGTCCTTCTCTTTGGTCTTGAAGGCTTCGGCGATGATCCTGGCTGCTTCTCGGTGTTCCTTACCCTGCAGGGAGATCCCGTTCACTTCTAGTATAACTTGGCCCACCTTAAGCTTGCTGCAGTTGTGTGCAGAGCCTCCTCGCTGCGTGGGGCACACCAACAGGACAGGGATCCACGACAAAGACAAAACAGATTCAATAGATTACATATTATCAAGGAAAATATATTCCATAATAAAATTAGGCTTTAATATTTTAAAAAAAAAAATCCTGGCAAAGCCATCAATGGCTATACGGGTGGACAGGCTCAGAATTACTGATAGGTTCCAGATACTGTGAAGAAACCTAACCATGACTGTGTGTCATACCTGTATAATCACAATACGTAGGTCATACCTGTATAGTCACAATACGTGGCAGTGGTTGGCGTGTCTTGGCTCCTCCTTCGATGGCTATCCCCAGGGTAGGTGCAGTTTTCATGACACGTATTAGGGTTGCAGTTGGCTCCAGCAAACCTGGCTGTAAGAGGTAAAATGTATTAGCTCCCATCAGGTCCATCCTGGCCGTTGAGCATGCTGGACAAAGTCTCCAACATTGCTGGATACGTGTGCCACATAGACCTTCCAGCTGACAAAAACGCGAAGCATGTGGGCACCTGTATCCAGCACATGGCGGCTGGTCCTGGTTCCCATTATCCACCTGGGAACCAGAATTTCACAATATCTGTCCATCAGAACTCCCTAACCTTGGAATACATCTCCTGTAGGTCACTGGTGGATCTTTGTGACAGTGCTCATGGGAGAAGTTCCCTCAAAATGGACTGCTGAGGTACTTGATGACATTGAACATGAAGTCTATATAAAAATAACATAGGGAATTCTGATTCTACCCCTGGAGTGATGACTCCTTCACTGACTACATCCCACCCACTGAGTCAGTTTAGCCTCCGTGGGATCATACGATGGATGGAAAGAGCTGTGGTCGGAAGCGTATTTAGCTTTTGTGATGACTTGGCCCAGCAAAGTGCAATCACCTCCTTTACTTGACTGTCCATTCACAACTCACACTGGACAAGTAGACTGTTAGGAGAAATTGTCCCGAATAGGTCTCCCTCTGCTTACCGGTTTAGCCATCGCCTCCGAGCCTTTGGATTTCTGGGGCTGAGGGCTGCTATCTTTGCTGCCCCCTCCAACTTCTCCTGCGTCCACTCCACTGTCCTCACTGAGTGTCTGCCCACTGTCTGAGAGCTGAGAGAGGGAGGCTGGGGGGGAGAGTGGCAGGACGGCTGAACACAGGAGAGACATGTCACAGAAGGGATGCACACACAAAGAAGTACACACAAGGGAACCAATAATGGCACAAGCAATGCACACATCAGCACCAAAAACAGCATGTTTAAAGGGAAAGTCCGCGAAAAAAGTGTTTTCTTTGGTCATAAGATACAGCACTGTATAAATTAAGGTCCTTTATCTACAGACCTGGAGGCTTTCATGATATTTTGGAAGACCACGCTGAAATGATTCTTTATGGCAATGCTAATAAAGTCCTCCATAGACAGTGGGATTCCCCAGCATGGTGATTAAGACCGAGCCATTCTGTTGTTTTCCACAGTCAATAAAATACACATGCCTATGGCTGTTATACTGCTGTCGGAAAACATATTATACAAAACCAAGAACTGTTTTAATACCAAAACAGCACAATATTGTTTGGAAAACATCTATTTAATCTGATACTAGTAATAAAAAGTGGTGAGAATTCCCCTTTAAACTGCGCTCCGACAGAGGTGTACTGCAGGTCTGGGTCTGCTCTAAAGAAAAAGCTCTTTACTGGGTAGCATCACCCCATTTCACCCTTAGGGAGGGGGCCTGAACCAATCAACAATAATCAGCATGGGAGAGATAACAATGGGGAGGAATAATCACACAGATCCTGAAATCAGTAAATTTAGATACCTTTCCAGATAGTAATCATATATTTTTTGGGGGGGGGCTTTTAATAGGTGTATTGCTTTTTTAAACTTTAAACTGAGTATTAATATTTTAGTCTATGACAATTTAAAAGGATGGTTCCTTTTGCCATGATCTGCATTCAATAGCTTTGCCACAAGAGGGAGCTATTTCCCAAGAGTACATCTTCAGTACAGCATATCGTGCCGCAGGATTAATATTCCATTTAAATGAAATCTCATAAAATCAGTGTTCCATGAACTCAATAATAATATTCTCGTTCTGTAATGGCATTATTATTCAAGTCAGATGTGCGATGTATCAAGGGCAGTTAAGATTTGGTGTCACGGTATTCTTCTACAGACCAGACCCTTATTTTTGTGGCAGACTAAAAAAAAACAGTGTTTGACTGCAATTCACCCCAAACCTATTCACAGACGGAGGTAAATTATGTTTATTATGCATATGTATATTATACAGATTGATTGAACTTTGTGAGCTGGACAGGATCATAGGCCTCCTGCCCCTGTGTGGTACTCAAACACGAAATCTAAATGATGACACCATTATTTGGCATGGGGTGCCCGAGTTTTCATCAGCATGGAATAAAAAAATAGCTTGTGGCTTCTCTCTTTAGCACCTCCTCATCGGGGCAGTTGTGTTGTGACCACTTTGAGAAGTCTACTGAAAATAAAGAACCTCTTCTTTTCCGTGTAAAATTTGCCTGACACTTTTTTTGAATGATGTGTGAATTGTGTCTCAATTGCCTAACAAACCAGATGATTTCCAATGTACGTTGCGGTTACTCACCTCGTGTTTGGGGTACAGCTCGGATTTCATTCACATCGGGTTCACTATTGGGGCGATGAACCTCAACCATCACGAAATGTTGACTGTTCTGTGTGTCTGCGGCAGTACCGTGAGATGGCATGGGAGGCTGAGTGGGACTCTCGGGTGTCACTTTTAGCTGCGAAGGGGACTGCACCCTAGGGAACGGTGTGAGCGGCACCTGCGTGACCAGAGCCAGCTGTGGAGCAGGTGTTTTAGGAGTTTTGGGGGAGATGGAGGCATAGATTGCTTTGTTTGAGTTTTGCGTTTGAGGGGAAGCGGAAGGTGTAGTAACAGATGGCAATGGTGGGCTGGGATTGGAGGGCACAGTGAAGAAAAGCCCTGAATGAGATGACCCAGAGGAGGGACGCTCTGCTCGCTCTCCACCTTGCTTCCGCATTGAAGGTGGCTGACGTTCAGTGGTTGGAGGTGGAACTGGTTGGAATGTTGGTGGTTCTTCTAGAAGTGAACCAACATCATCCTGTAAACAAAAATGCTTATGGTTAACACCCAAAAAATATGACTTGCAGGCTTTGCCATTGAAGATGAGCATCTAGCTCATCTGGTCCTCCAAAGCAGTATTGTAGTTGTGATGCCACTCAAACATAGAGTATGCCAATATATGACAAGCTGAAGGGGCCCTTCTCTGCTGTCTGTATATATTGTCCATGGGAAAAGTAATCATATTAAAATGTATTAACTTTTAAACCTGCCCTTGTGGTATGATCAGTTTTCTGGCAAGAAAATAAAATCGATCTACAGCAAAGAAATATGCATATGAAACATTATATTCTAGTAATACTGTCAGGTCATATGCAAAATAGTTGAGTATATGTGGCTAAAAGTGTTTTAGTCAGTAACTGAGACCAGGGCTGGACTTGCCAGTGGGGCAAACCACCTTTTTGGATGGTGGTCATTGAAGGAAGGAGCCTAAATCATTGCTTCCCTTGGCCACCAAGAGCCTTGGGACCAGAGTCACAAGTCTTCCCTTGTGTGGCACATTCAGACACGACTCTTCTTTGTATACATTTGTCATGCTGTAGAATTACTCTGTAGGTCGAGGGCCGATCTCCTAACGGGAAGAATTATTCAGACTTAGCATGTAGACCTATTTGGACTACTCACCAGGGAGATATCAGGTAGAGTGGTCTGAGTGAGGCTCCCAGAGTCTACACTCCCTTCAGGGTCCTTTCCATTCTACGTGAAGCACAAGGGAATGAGAATCATACAGATATTTTACCAAATATCAGAACATAACACTCTGAGACTTCGCCATACTCTCCATACTCTCCGCCATGCTCTGTACTGCAAGGAAATTCATTTTCCACAACACAGGCTGAGTTAAATAAAGTTACAGAGTCAAAGATATTCGAATGGGATTTTTCACCGTCTACAAGATGAGAAAGCTGTCATTTCCAATATGAGGCATCTTTATCCACTTGGGGAAATATATGACACCAAAAGATATATATTATTGAGCTCTTGTATTTCTATCAGGGGTTGTTCCACCTCAGTGCACTTAATCAGAGGTGATTCTACTTGACTGATCCTGTAAACTTGGAGCTGTGCGAAGAATAAACTGCCTAGGTTATCGCCCAACATTGCCGAAGGGATCGACAAGTACAGTGGTAGGTGTTAGCCCCATATTAGTAGAACATTACGATCACCATGAATATCTTCTGGTGGAACATGTGCTGCTGAAAATATTAAGTAGTGGCAGCCAGGAGACCTGGGATACCTCAGGTTCTTCATGATGTAAATGAGACTTTAAGCAGTTTGGCTTGCAGCGCTGAACCACATTTATAGATGCAAGGCTGGAGATCTTCACTCAACCCAACAACTCATTGATCTCTTACTACGGTCTAAGGTGTGAAGGACCAACAGAGGATAGGACCCCAGTCCAGGTAACCAGGTCCTAAATTCTGCTTGGTGAATAACCAATTCCACAAAAAATAATCAGGGTGTTAAAGGACCATCTCAGGCCTTGGTTAATAAGCCATATAATAACATGTATTAAAATAGCAAGGAAACTAACAATATATCGAAAGAAGCGTTCGTTGCGCACATTACTTATCAATATACTAGTTAAATTACACCAAAATGTAGTTACAATATGAGATTATGGCTACCAGATTCTGCTTATTAAAAAAATCTTTAGTTGTTTTGAACACCTGACCATGTTTGGATACTAAACTCATCTATGAGTTGAGGTAAAACAACTGAAAAACAATTACATTGATTGAAACTCAAAAGGCCCAAGCTAATGGTGGGCAACGCAAGACATTTAACTTGACCAACAATATAGTGGGTGGGCTAGACAGAGCTAGGGGTATGGCAGATTCTATCATATAAGATTGCTACTCTATGTCAAGGCCAACCAGGATGGACCATACCACTTCTTCATGTCTTTACAAGTCATTAACTACTAAGCCATGTGCACACCTCAACATAGACACGTCTAGTTCATGTGATCAATAAACCAGATCCATACATGTTTCCTGATATACAGGCAGTATACGTAGCCCGGTAGGAAGAGAGGTAAACCGTGGAGAATTCTTTCCAGTTCTTATCGTATTGTGTCTGAACCATGTAATAAATAAACAGCGACATTACACAGTGCAGCATATCAAGTATCTTGGGAAATGAGACGCCTCTCTACCGCCTGTAATCTCCCTACTGTCTCCACACCATGAATACACTGATTCTGATGATTAATTACATACAAGCACGCAGAGTAAATATCTTAAAACAGTTTAATGAATGCAAAGACATTTTGGCAGAATTATGGTAATATAGGTGGGCAGATGTTTGTCTTACATAGAAATGTCATTGTAATGCCAGAAGATTAGAGAGAACAAGATGGAGGGGGGTAGTGACAATAAAATAGAGAGGGTAATGAAGGCACTGTGTGAAGGGGGATCCCTTAAAAAAGGCCTTGAATACAAGATGGAGTCAATAAAAATGGTGTGAGGGGAATCGTCAGAAAACATATAGAGAGAATTATGGGCTGGCCCAATGATGAGATGGTTAATGGGGAAGAGGACCAGCGAGGTGGCCGAGGAGAGGCATAGTAAATAGCTGGATGACCAAAGGGTGAGATATATGAAAAGAGAAGATCAGAAATTTATGGGATTATAGAGTGGCACAAAGATGAGAAAATTAATTTTTTGGTTACTGACTAAGTATTAAAAAGGGTCAACTCAACCCTAGGAGACCCCGGTACAAGGACATCCGCAGAAGTAAGCAAAAGGAGGCACTTTCACCGCCTGTTGCTCCCCTGCCTCGCCCCTTTGATAGGGCTAATATTTTTCCACCCCTGGAGACTCATGAATCACGTGTTTGCCTGAATCTGACCCCTGCCACATTCAATCAGGACAGAACTAGTAAAAATCAAGGAAGCTGAGAGTTTCTTGGAGAATAGTGAATGATAATGCGGCTTTGCCTATGGCCATGGTGAAATGGGGAAAGATTAATGAGAGCAGTATGAAGGACAACAGAGACAGGAGACGGAAAAGGCTGTGTGAGAGAGGGGGTGTCAAGAAAAAGGGCCAGAAAGCAAAAGAAAGCAAACTCTTAATATAGTGAATGGCAGACAAAGCAGCAGCAGAAACCAAAAATATCAGGTGGGGGTTCAGCCTGGAGCACAAACTGTACTGACCTCCATAACATCCAGCAGCCAGAGGAGACGTTCCTGAAACACAGAGACAGGGAGACACACAGAGACAGCTCGATTAATACAGGTATACACACTGACTGACATACAGAGACAGCTCGATTAATACAGGTATACACACTGACTGACA
>VKOC01007774.1:0-20188 GCA_009364415.1 Spea multiplicata | reverse complement strand
CTTTCTCCCCATCTCTTACCTTATCTTCTGTCTTCTTTCTAACATCCAGTTGTGGGAGCGCGAGGTCTGGCACTACGCGCCGGCAATTGATGCGGAGCGCCGGGACATGACGGCATCCCTGCGCTCAGCATCAGTAGCCGGCGCGTAGTGATGAGGGAGCAGGGAAGCCGAGGTCTGAAGTGCCAGACCTCGGGCTCTCTAATGTCGGGCCAGTTAGAGGGAGGTCGCTGATCAGGGCTAGTTGGGGAGATCACGATCTTGCACCTACCTCGGCGCGGCCCTGAAGACCGGCCCAGGGGAGGCGGCTTCCCTGCTCGCCCCTCCCATAGAGATTGGTGGCTTCGTGGGAACCTCCGGCTTGGTAAATACCCGGTACTTAGTACCCGGCGTATAAGACGACCCCCCACTTTTAAGAAGATTTTCTGGGGGTTAAAAAGTCGTCTTATACGCCGGTATATACGGTACGTACATGTAGAATGTTAGAAATCAATTTTTTATGAGAAGTAACTTCTTTTAGTTTATATTCTAGAAACCTAATTTTTAACTACAATTATAGCCTGAAACTGAGTGAAATGTTACATTTTTATACATTTTTTCCCTCGGAAATATACATTTATTTCAGTTTTTATGTTTTGTCCCCGCAGGAAGTGTTCAAAGAGCGGATCGGTTATTCTCACCTCTTCGAAGTCCTGAAGAGCCGCTGCCGACCGACCAAACGTCTCCTCCAGGAGCTCCTGAACATGGTGACCAAACGTCGTTTTAACTCCGTCCTCAAGCCCTAAAATGCTAAATTCACTCGAATTTTCCCCAAAAATCTGCCAAAAAAAAAATTAGGGCAACCAATAGAGACCAAAAAGTGCTGATACACTTTTTGAAAATGTATATAGATTTTTTTGTGTTTTGGAGACATTTTTTTCCTGTAGTCGATAAATTTAACCCATTCCTTCTACGCTGAGACGGCGCGTGAACGCGAGACACTCTGCTCTTTTTTTGGGTTTTTTAATACCTTTTTTGTTGCCCGCAGGCCGTGGAAGACGCCCATGACTTGGGTTCTGTCCAGGCGATCCAGAACGAGCAGCCGCTCCTCATGTTGGTCCAGTGGATCCCCGAGCTGGCGCCGCGGGATCTCCAGATCCTGGTGTCCGAGTGGCTGAAGTCCACCTGTAACTCGTCGCTCCGGAACCGGATGACCTGTGTCCAGGCCGGGATGGTCGGCCATCTCCTCGCCGCTCTCCAGAACCAGGCGGCGTTGGACGAGAAGTGCGCGGAAAACCTGATCTACCTTCTGCAGGTTCTGGGGCGGCTGTCCATCAGGCCCACCGAGCTGAAGCGCCTCATTCAGCTGCTCAGGACCGACGGGAACTGCGCCCATCCGTACGCCACGCAGGTCATCCGCGCGCTGTCTGCCATGGCCAGGATGGACGGGCCGGAGAGGGCTCTGCAGTATTTTGATCTGACGCCCAGCATGTCTGGTATTATGGTACCCGCCATGCAGAGGTGGCCGGGAGCCGGCTTCGCCTTCCACGCCTGGGTTTGTCTGAATGAAGACGTCAGGGACGAGCTGATTACCGGGCGGAAGCGCAAGCAGCTGTACAGGTAACGAAACCCGGGGCGAGCGTCGCCTTCATCGCCGAACCTCCTCGTCTCATCGAGGACTTCATTAGCATCGCCATAAAGCATCAGCTCAGTGTGGTGTTTGAGCCGGGAAAGTCACCCAAAATATCACATGACTGACGGCGAGGGCGGCTCCAGATCTGCAGATAAAGGGGGTTTATTGGGATAAAATGAGATAAAACCAGGTTTTTCCTATTACTGTATAAAATGCTGGCTCTGCCACAGGCTGCCACCGATCTCCGCTCCCGTGAGATAAAATGGCCACTCGATGACATGGCGGCATATTGCTGGATACTGCATCCTCCCGCTGCTCCCGCTAACCCCGTCCCGTGAATGTTTAGCAGATCGGCCCCTCCGGCTCACCGCGCTGTCTGTTCAGTTTCTTTTCAGGCAGCGGCACCGGCTTCGAGGCGTTCTTCACCACGGATGGGATGCTCGTGGTCGCCGTCTGCACCAAGAAGGAGTACATGACGGTGGCGCTTCCCGAGATGCACTTCAACGATGCCCTGTGGGTGAGTGTCGGCCGCGCCGCCCTCGCACCGCCAGCCGGGGGCAGAACGCGTGCCGCCGAGCCCCCCCCATACAAACCCTGGCAACGAGCAACCAGGCGGCCTGTAATGATTATTACGGGCAAATAATATAATGCAAAATAAATGAATAAATACGATTTTGGTTTAACTTCTGGAAACGAGATAAAGGAGGAATTTTTATATTTTATGTCAACGTAATGAATTTCTGTCATTTTATCCAAATCCTCTGTTTTTTTCTGGACTGTCCAGAAATAATGAATTAATAAAAACGTAAACATAACTCCCTGTTCTCAGGGTCTGCGGGATTATTCCTCCCCGATCTCTCTCCTGTTAAGTTGCCGCCGTTAGCGATGGTTGGGAAGGATCGCTCCTCCTCGCGTCTCTAAGCGCTCTCTGTGGTTTTGTGTTTGGCAGCACTGCGTGGCCATCGTTCACGTGGCCGGAAGGAGGCCTTTTGGGCAGAATATGGTGAATATTTATACCGACGGTGAGCTGAGGAAAGTGGCCCAGCTGCGCTTCCCATCCTTAAACGAGGTAGGCGTCCTGCGCATGCTCGCAGACTTCCCAGAATGCCGCGGGGCGCGCGAGATGCTCTCCGGCAGCCTGGAGGAGGCGTTACAAGCATGGATACAACCATAGAGGTTGCGGTGACGGCACCGGATCACCAGGGAATCTGGTCACTCTGCCGCTCCGGGGATCTACTGTGATGTTGTAGGATGACCTCCGCTCCCTGTCCGGGGCTCGGCTCGGAATAGGGCCCAGCTTATTATTTGTATTATTAATTATTATTATTATTTGTTTATTAATTATTATTATTTTTATTTATTATTTATTTATTTTTTATTTTGGGTTATTTACTAAAATGTTAATTTTTGACGTGTTTTACATCGCGATCTTGTGATGCGTTCCCCGACGCACCGAGGGCGAGGGGGGGAGATGCCCATCTCTCCTGCAAACTCCTGGTTTAGTGAATACGCCCCTACGATAAGTTTTTGCTTCTCCCCGACAGTCCTTCACGTCCTGCTGCATCGGCTCCGCCGGCCACCGCACGACCACCACGGTCTTCACGTCCCCGGCGCACGCCCCGGACCTCACCTTCGCCTCGCACTCCGCTCTCAGCCGCTCCCAGTCCTTCCCCGCCACGGCCGCCGGCCCCGGCTGGGGCATTTTGGGAGGGCCGAGTCCTCGGGAAGGACTGGTGTCCACCATAGGGGCCGGGAGCCAAGACATAGAGTGGGGGACGCCGACATCGCTGGAGGGCCATCTGGGCACCGTGTCCATCTTTCACGACTCTCTACAGCCGGCTCAGGTGAAGGCGCTCTTTGCGGCCGGTGAGTCGCGGATCTAATCTCATTATTAGGATTATTATTATTATTAGGATCATCATTATTAGGATTATTATTATTTACTATTATTATTATTATTATTATTATTGGGATTATTATTATTTTTAGGATTATTATTATCATTATTATTATTATTATTAGGATTAGGATTTGTCTCGTGTGATAAAAGGCTTTACTAGAACAAGAGACTGGAATTTAACAATAGAGAGCCAAAGACTGAGATGGAATGGAAGGAATTTTTTTTTTAATGAATGGGTGGTAGATAAGTGGAACAGCCTCCCAACAGAAGTGGTAGAGGGTAATACAGTGCGTCAATCCATATTTCTGCTAAACTTCAGCTTCTTCCGTTAGGACCGAACCTGGTGTCTCCATTCAAGCTGGACGGGGAACTCCACGAGCTGAACACCAAACTCATGCTCTTCTATACCCCGCAGGTGAGTCGGCTCGCCCCGTCGCCCTTTTATACCCCGCAGGTGAGTCCGCTCGCCCCGTCACCCTTCTATACCCCGCAGGTGAGTCCGCTCGCCCCTGTCACCCTTCTATAACCCGCACGTTGTGTCCGGTCGCCCCGTTTCACCCTTTCTGTACCCTGGCAGGTGAGTGCCGCTCGCCCCAGTCACCCTCTGTACTGCAGGTTGAGTCCGCTCGCCCCGTCACCCCTTCTGTAACCCTGCAGGTGAGTTCCGCTCGCCCCCGATCGCACCTTTATACCCGCAGGTGAGTTCAACTCGCGAACCTCCGTCGCCCTTCTATACCCCGCAGGTTGAGTCCGCTCGCCCGTCGCCCTTTGTAACCCCGCAGGTTGAGTCGGCTCGCCCCTCGTCGCCCTTTTATACCCCGCAGGTAGAGTCGGCTCCGCCCTCGCCTTCTTATACCCCGGCAGGTGAGTTCCAGCTTCTGCCCCTCTTCGCCCTTCTATACCCCGCAGGTGAGTTGACCCTTTGCTCCGTTCAGTTTATGGGGGTGAACAGTTTTTGATAAAGGGGTCTGCTGATTTTTTTGGGGGATTTTTTTTCCTTTATTTTCTGAGAATTTGTGTTTTTTTGCCGTCATTTGTTCTTTTTCACAATTCTTACATTATGGGGATTTCTTTTTAGGCTTCAAAAAATAACATCTGCCTGGACCTTTCCCCGAGCCGCTCCCTCGACGGCCGCCTGACGGGACACCGGGTCGTCACGTGGGACGTGAAGGTATTTTGCTTGGCTCTCTTGGGGCGATACCCTTGGGGTGATACTCTTGGAGCGATACCCCTTGGGGCGATACCCCTTGGGGCGATACTCCTGGAGCGTATACTCGGCCCCTACATCAGTCTGTACTCGCCACGTAGAGATTAAAATAAGCCATGTAACATGTATGTATGAAACCCGCCTTTATGTTTTCTGCATGTTTTTCCTCCCCAGGATGTGGTCAATTGTATAGGGGGAATGGGCGCGCTGCTCCCGCTGCTTCAGCAGGTGGCACAGCAGACGGTCGAGGCCTCAGGTGCCCAGGAGACGCACGACTTAGTCGGCCCGGAACTGACGTCCTCGCGGAACGCGCAGGGAATGCAGCTTCCTCTGGGGAAATCCTCCGGTAACTTTCAGAATGAGGGTATTGGGGGGAGATTTGTAAGCCGAGTGGGGTAGGAAAGGGTTACTCCTAGCGTATCGAACATGAGTTGGGACCCCTGGGGCAGCTCTCCGGGGTCTCATCAGAACCTCTGACTGATATCCTTAACGTTTACTCTGGGGCTCGGGGGGGTAACTATTACTTGCCCCCCCCGGGTTCCTCCGGTAGTGTGCACCATGGCATGTGTTGGCGCTAAGTGGGGAAACCGATTAAATACGGATTTGGGTCGAGGAAGCATCGGGGGATCCTCCTTTGATGTGGGGGGCTCTAGGCTGCGCATGCATTTACCCCCAAAATTGTTGAGGGTTTTTGTGACTGTATTCTCCGTAATATTTGCCCCCTCCCTGCGCAGAAAGCCGGTTGGAGAGGAACGGAGTGGCCGCCTTCCTGCTGATGGTAAAAAACTTCATCCAGAACCATCCGGTGAACCACGAGAGCCTCCTGCAGTGCCACGGGCCGGCCATCATCGGAGCGCTGCTGCAGAAAGTGAGAAAACGGGGCGTCCGTCACCCACCTCCTCGCCGAGTCCTGCACCGGTTATAGAACAAAAAGATGAGGCTTGCGCTTCATGCAGACGAGCAACACGTTAGCGCCTGCGCCGCAGCACGACGCACCGATCTGCATTGTCCGCCCTTACGCGTACGCAGAAAGTGTGATGCCATCATCGCATACGCATCTGAACTGCCATGCAGCTGTGATGTCATGAGCTGTCACGTATGGAAACATGTTACATGTCTTCATGCACCATATAAAGTTGCGCCCCGCTTGGTGCTCAGGCAGCGGATGTCCGTCTTTGCTGTGAAAACTGTAAATACGCGTAAAGTTATTGGAACGCGCGGCGGGGGTCTGTCTGCTAGAGGGTTAACCCTTTCAGGTCACGCAACTTCTCTCCCAAAGGGCTAAGTAACCTTGTAGCAGTCGCCCCCCCATATCTGTCCGAGACGTCCGTATTACTCATTCGTTCCTTTCTCCCCGAGGTGTCTCCGCTCACCCTGGACATGAACGTCCTGATGGCCTCTCAGATGCTGATGGACCAAATGGCGTCCGAGGGTCCCGGTCTCCTCCTCCACCATCTCTACCAGCATCTTCTCTTCGACTTCCGCATCTGGAGCAGCAGCGACTTCGCCGTCAGGCTCGGTACGTCTGCTACGGAAAGAGTCCGACTCCCGGCAGAGGCCGTTTCCATCTGCCCGTCCTCCCTGTTCATGTGCCCTCTCTTGGCATGGAAGGGGTTATCGATGCCCCCATTGTTTCCCTTTCTTACGCTGTAACGTCTGCCGTTGTGTTTGTTTGGGGTCTCTGCTGGCACGCCGTGGGTTAACGGGGTCTTCTTCCTCTCAGGTCACATTCAGTATCTCTCCTCCATCATGAAGGATCACAAGCAAAGGATTCGCAAGAAATACGGCGTTCAGTACGTCCTGGACTCGCTGCGCAGGCATTACGGGTGAGTCCGCGGCGGGTAGGGGCACGTCTGCGCATGCGGTCTCCCCGCAGGCAGCGATCACCCTGAGCAGATGCAGTGAATAAATCCCGCGAGCCGTGCCGTAAAGTCTCGTTGCCCCGCTGCGGCCGCCGCTCTAAGCTCGGGTCGGGGATTTGCCTCCGCAGGGCTCAGAAAGAAGAGCAGATGACGGCCGACAACGTGAAGACGGTCCAGATGTCCCTCTTCGGCCTCGTTAAGGATTTCCTCTCGAAGAACCCGTGTGCCGAGGACCTTCACGCCGCCCTGAACTACGCGGCGTCCGTGAACGACGAGGAGCAGGTACCGTGCGGCCCCCGGGTCAACCGGCCGGGGCCCTGGAGTCTTCTTTCTGATTGGCTACTGGTCTGGGGTGTATTTTGGGGTAAATCTTGACTAATCTGGACTCGCAGTTTTTATTTATATTTAATAGTTATTTTTTTCTGCGATTTATTTGGAGAGAAAATCTAAACCCACCCCAATTCCACATAAACAACCAATCAGGAAGCAGTCCGGTGCATCGTGGGAAACGTATATGTTCTATGCGGATAATAATTAACGTGGGGTGGCAGGAAAGCAGCCGACTCTTGTGATGCCTTTTTTAGTGGCCAACAATCTTTAACTAAGATGAGCTTTACAGACCTCAGAGGTCTCCTCGTCAGATGTCTCGTCCGCTGTGTCATTTGTGGTGCTCTGGCCAGGTCTGCGGGATCCTGGAGGTTCTTCACGGTCTTCTGAAGAGTAACGCCGGCCACGAGCATCTCTATGCCTTCCTCGCGGAGACCGGCAACGTGGACGTCTTCTTCTCGCTGCTGGTCCAGAAGAAATACTCCGACCAAGTCAGAGAGAGAGTGTTCAGGGTTGGTATTAGGACTTTGGCGGTCTGATGGGTGCCGGGCATCTCGGGGGGCCGGGACTGATGGGTGCCGGGCATCTCGGGGGGCCGGGACGGATGGGTGCCGGCATCTCGGGGGCCGGGACGGATGGGTGCAATCTCGGGTGGGCGCGGGAACAGATGGTGTGCCGGCATCGGGGGGGCCGGGACAGATGGGTGCCGGGCATCTCGGGGGGCCGGGACTGATGGGTGCCGGGGACTGATGGCTGTCTGACCGTTTCAGGTTCTGTACAAGCTGGTGAAGAACGAGAAGGTCAGTGACCGGATCAAGCACCGTCTGAAGCTGAAGGAAATCGGGTATCAGGGGCTGATCTCCTTCCTGAGCGACGTCCCGGTGACCATGCTGCTGATCCGCTGCCTGTCAGAGCAGGTCCTCGGTTCAGGTACAGATCACCGGCGTCGCAGCCTTGCGTTTGGGGAGATTTATGGCTCCCGGCCGGCGATTCCCGAGACGCCAGGCGTGGAATCTTCTGTGTCGTCTCGTCGCTAAACCACCCTTTGCGCGCGATAATCCCGGCCGAGCGACCCGGTGTCAGAAAATTCCCAAGCGTGACTTCTAAGTGACCTCGTAGAGAGAAGGAAAGCCTCGGTGGGTGCGATACTTTGTTACTGTCACGAGATAATAAGATGGGCTAATAACCCATCGCCCGTGTACTCCCACGCTGAGAGGGTGGTAGATATGTGCAGCAGTCTCCCAGCAGAAGTGGTAAAGGCTATTACAGAGATGGAATGCAGACGGGCATAAGACCCAAAACGGGCAACCAGATGGGGCCGATCTGATGGTGAATTCTATTTTGTGGAAAATGTTGAGGCGATATCTCCAGATTCTCGCCCGCTGAAAGCCCTCCTGATGGGTATAATTTATGCCTTCCCCGGGGTGCTGTAAGTCGCGTTGCGTTGTTAGAAAGTCTGTGTTGGGTCTTTGGCTTTGTGGGCAGCCATCGCTCCCGAGCGCCTCGCGTTTCCATTGTCGGACCGTAACCCCGTAACTCGTCCTTTTCCGTTCCTTCAGATCAGTCGCCCAACTACAAAGACCTCCTGTCCGTGGTTTATCTGTCGCACCGGGCAGAGCTGCCGGTCAAGCTGGACGTCTGCAGGAAGGTTAGTGACCCCAGAAGCTGACGCTCTGTTCCAAAACATTCTTTGGATGTCTTCCTCCGGGGTGGGAGCCGTCTGCTAAGCCCGTCAGCGGCAGCCGCGTTACTTGTATCTTCTTTACGTGATGGGGGGATTAATACAGGGGGTCCGCGGATGCTAAACGGTGTCGGTTCCTCTCTCCTGCAGCTCTTCCACCTGATCTATTCCCAGCACGACATCGTGCGTCACCTGGCCAGACAGACCGGCTGGCAGGACATTCTCACCAAACTCTACATGAAGGAGTCCTACGAGTCCCGGCCCAGGAGTTTGAGCAGCCCGGTGTACGCTAGCAACTTCGGCCGGCTGAAGAGCATGGGGGGCAGTAAAGATGAAGAGTCTGGAGCCGGGAAGGATGTGTCGTGCGGCCCCCGTGGGCCGGGGGAGAGTCCGGACGCGTACCCTGTGTTCCCCACCGGCTTCGAGGCTTCCGACCAAGACCTCTCCGAAAGCTTTTCCGACCTCTCCTTGTCTCCGGCTGCCAAGGAGAAGCCGTTCCAGGCTTATAACTTCAAGTCCTTCGACTCCTCGGACCGAGCCAGCCGCTCCTCCTCCAACATGGCCGACGTTCCCGGCTCGGAGGACACCGGCTGCGGTGACGGACTTCCCTTCGATGGCGTCTACCAGCCGCTCTCTCCCTTCTCCATGTCCCCGTTCGACCTCCACCTGGACCTAGGGAGCGCCAGCTCCGCGGCCACGATAGAAAGCGGGAACCAGACCCCGGTCAGCCGGCCCGGCACGCCGTCTCCGCTCGAGACGTTCAAACCCTTCCCCGGCATGCGTGCGCGGAAGAGCTCCAGCCTGTCCAACGTTCTCGACGAGAGCAGCTACCAAGAAACCCTGCCCAGTGACACCACCTCCAACGCCAGTAACCCCCAGGTAAGGGCCGACGGCAACCGCATCGGCTACCACCTCTACCTGGCCCCACTGCCTCCTTCTGTTACCCGCGTCCCCCGTCTGTCTTCTCAGCAAACTCCGGAGGAGGAACTCTGCAACCTTCTGACCAACATCATCTTCTCGGTGACCTGGAGAGGCGTGGAGGGCCAGGAGGACGCGGCGTGGAAGGAACGGGGGCAAGTCTTCTCCGTGCTGACCAAGCTGGGCTCGGCGTGCGAGCTGGTGAGACCCCCCGATGAAATCAAAAGGAGGTGAGTGTTTCATGAGATGCCCCCTCGCCACGGCCGCCCAACCAAAAACTGCTTCGTTATCATAAACGAGGACGAATAAATTTTTTTTTAAATGTTTATCGACATTAAAGACGTTTCAACAAATAGAATTTATTAGTTTTCCTCGTTACTCCCCACGCTGGGATACACAGGGTTAAACATACCGGGCACCGCCTTTCACCTTTTGGCACAAGGGGCAAATATCTGGCTGATAGCCCCCCCCCCCCCCCGTACTTACACAAGGTTTACGGTTTTACATTTTTTTTTATTTATTTAAAGCGATGTTCAGTGTGTGAGGTTTTGGGGCGACTGCAGACTCCACCCACTGTGGGGCGACTCGGTCCAATAACACGGGGTACGCAAAATAATTAAACTCGGATACATAAGCTGGAAATCTCTGAAAATCCACATTTTCTGTTACTGGGGAGGCTCCCGCCGACCCCCCCCCTCCTTCTCGTAGGTTTTTCCGGCTCGGTTGTTTTTTTTTATTTTTTAACGTTTTTGGTAAATTTTAGTCGCTGGTAATCCCTTTTTTTTCTGTAAGCCTCCTGGAGATGATGCTGGAATCGGCGTACTCCGACCTCAAGGACTCCGCGGCCTCCGCTTTGCCCGTCCTCACCCAGCATGCGCTGAAGCTGCTCCGGCTGCTGCAGGATTTCCTTTTCTCCGAAGGAGACAGCAATGAAAGCCTCTGGAGCGAGAAGGTGCGCGGCTGGGTGTATCATCCATGCTTCTACTACAACTCTTCCATCCGGCCCCCGTCTAGTCGGCCCGTTTCTCCTGCTGTAACGACTCAAACCTTAATCAGTCGTTGGTCTCGTCTTAGATTCAGGAGCCATATGTCTGTCCCGTGCATGTTTAATCCCCCCGCTGTATTACCCTCTACCACCTCTGCTGGGAGGCTGTTCTACTTATTTCCCAGCCTCTCAGTTTAGTAAAATATTTTTAGAATATATTTGTTAGCGGCAGAAATAGTATTCTGTTCTGATACGGTAAACCGGCAAATCTAGTAAAAGTTGGGAGGTTGATGCATGGAACGGCTGCGCAGCAGATGCCGTAGATGCCACATGGCTGTTACTAGCCGGTTTGCCCCTGTTTATGGTTCCGGGGGGGTTGTATACGGTTATCTCTAACCAGCTTTTGTGGTCGCGGCAGATTTTCGAGGGCGTCAGTAACCTGTTAGACAAGCTGGCCGTTTGGCACCATCTGGTGAACGGAACGTCCGACCTGAAGGAGATGGCCCAGATCGGCCTGAGAATCATCACGGGGTTCATCAAACTAGAAGACAGACACGTGAGTGAACGCCGCGCGTGTGCGATACGTGACGCCATTAGGGTTGGTGTGTGCCCCCCCCCCAATATACCTCCTCCTGTACCTGACCACTTTCACACACATACACATACATACACATACATACAATCACACACATACATACTCGCATACATACAATTGCACGCACATACAATCGCACACACACACACACATACAATCGCACGCACATACATACAATCGCACGCACATACATACAATCACACGCACATACATACAATCACACACACATACAATCGTACACACATACATACTCGCATACAGTCACACATACATATATCAATACACTTACATACAATCACACAAACACACACGTACAGTCACACAGTCATATTTACACAGTCACATCGTCGCACATACAGTCGCACATACACTGGAAAAGATAAAGAACTTGCTTATTTAAGTGAACTTTATGTTAAATTAGCACCAGAAATCTGCAGGTTTCAGACCCGCGTGACCAGGGCCGGCCCTGCACGTGACCTCCGGTTGCCCCGAGGCTCCTGGTGGCCGTTTTTCCGTGACGTGCCGTTTCTTCTGGTTCAGATGCACTCGTCGGCCTACGTGAAGCTCCACAGTCTCCTTCAGACCGTCGGCGCGCTGAAGAAGGACGAGGCCTGTTTCCTGCTGGGGAAGCTCGAAGCTCCTCTGATGTCCTCTCTGGAGGCCAAGATGGAGACGTTCTCCTGGCTCGTGCCCGTCATGCGCACGTTGATGGACCGATGCTTCGACTCCTTGGAGCTTCAGCAGCACCTGCCCTCCCTGCCGCCAACCAACGGCAGCCCGACCTTCTACGAGGACTTCCAGCGGTTCCTCGACACCCCGGAGTGGAGGTCCTTCATCGACAAGCAAGTAAGAAGCCGTCGCCGTATGTCCCCATCCATGGGTCTCCGCCGTGACTGTAACTCGTTGTCTCATCTGATCATGAGTGTGAGTAACGGTAAGCGCGGCTCGTACCCTGCGATCGCGGCTTCACCGGCCTCCCGTCTCCTCAGGTCCTGCCGACGATGGAACAATTCGAGAAGGAGATATTCGGGAAGAGTCACAATCAGATGTCGTCCTTCTGGAACTCCTGCTACGACGCGCTGATGAGCAGCTCCCTGAGGAGGGAGAGCGAGAAGGGGGAGAGCAGGACCAAGTTTCAGGTTAGTCACACGCAGACATGGGCATCGGGGGCACTCTGGGCAAGGCGCTGACACCCAAAGCAGTACCAAAGGTTGGAGTAGAACTCTCCCAGGAGGCGATATACATTATAACCACGCGGTGGGTGTCTTTACCCGTCCACACACGCTAACCATCAACTAAATGTCCCCTCCACCAACCCCCCCACCCACCCCCTTATTCTTACGCTGAGCACTGAGATATGACATCATACCCCCAGCTCACGCATCGGTAGGGAACACTGAAACAGAGGACTATAGGGCAGATCAGAGGAAGACTCATGATCTCCTCCACTGGCCACCAGTTCAGCCCACCTCTGACAAGAGGCAGCAGGGTGACGGGACCTTGCTGACCGTTGGAGGTAGCTGTACGTCGTGCCATGATAAAAAGCCCTGAAAATAAGAAGTTATATATTCATGGCAGGACATGTTTGTGATTCTGTGGATCATCTTCACATTTATAAATATATATATGTTTTAGTAATTCTGTCGTGTGAATTACCCCTCCTTCTAGTATAATTCCTTTGAATTCCCCTCCCGGCAGGATCTGGTGCTGGAGCCGGTGTTGAGAAGAGCCCGGGCTGAGAATTTGCGCTATAACAGTGTCTTGAAGCAGATCGGCAGCCATCATAATGCGGTCCTGAGACAGTGGAAGTGTCTGCAGCGCTTGCTGACCTGCCCCCGAGGAGCCTGGGCTGACCGGTGAGTGCTCAGGGGCGGGGCTAAGAGGTTAAAGGCGGTGGATACAGGCACCTGGTCGGCTTGGAACGTAGGTCTGTAAGTGAGTTTTCTGCAGGCTGAGTTCCTTTCTGTGTCGGTAGAAACCCCGCGGAGGTGAAGTGGAAGTTGTCCAGCGCAGAGACCTACTCCAGGATGAGGCTGAAGCTGGTGCCTAACTACGTGTTTGACCCGCATGCGGAAGCCAGCGCTCTGCGAGATAATCTCGGTAAGGGGGGAAGGCTTTGTGGGGTGCGCTCATTTCCTTTTTGAGGGTGCGCGTTGGTGGTGTTTTTAGCGCAATCCCTTTCGCTGGGCGCTGTTAGGGGGTCCCCTGTGTTGTTGGATCTGCTGAAGTTAAATGTCTTCCAGGGACCGAGCATACGCAGAATATGGCCGACGCTTTCCCCCTCGCCGTGGCCAGGGAAGCAAAAGTCAACGAGCTGGAGGACGACCAGCTGGGGGACGAAGATCTGATGTTCCTGCAGAACTCGTACCAGTAAGTGACAGCGCGGCTCCGGCCCCTTTCACGCCCTCATGGACTGCCCTGTCTGCTCGGTGATCCGCTGGGGGCTTCCAGGATTACCTAAAAGTTGCTTTTGTAAATGGATGTATTTTTAGGTGTTCTATATTTTTATATATTATCTATATACCGTAATAAAATACTTATAACATGCGCATTACCGGGGGATTGTAAGTGAATATGGGGAGTGCTGACCCGATTGTCAAAATAGAACATATACAATATATATAATATATACAATATATACAATATACACAATGTATTCTATATGTTATAACGTATATCCCTCTCTCAGCACGGAGTCCGAGGAGCAGAATCAGAGGGAGAAGCTGGTGATCTCGGAGGACTGCGAGTTGATCACTATAGTAGCCGTGATCCCCGGCCGGCTGGAGGTCACCACGCAGCACGTCTACTTCTACGACCTGAGCACCGAGAAGGAGGAGACGGATGAAGGTAACGGGGGTCCGACCGCAGCCTCCCAGTAACGATGCCCCCCAGCTGGGCCGCAGGCGGACGGCTTTGGGGGTTTGAGCCCCTCGGATCCTAGGGGCTGGTCGGTAAACGGTGCTCTGTTGGAGGTGAGCTCCTCGAACGTCGTCGTCTTGTCTCCGCAGGGATCGGTTATGACTTCAAGCGTCCGCTCTCCCAGCTGCGCGAGGTCCACCTCCGGCGATACAACCTGCGCAGGTCGGCCTTGGAATTCTTCTTCATCGATCAGGCGAATTACTTTGTGAACTTCAAGAAAAAGGTGATTCCCTCTGTAAAAAACCCAAACTCCTGCTAAAACATTAAGGGTTAACGATATAAATTGCGCTCGCTGGTGCGTTAAGAAAATAAACTTTCAATAATCACCAATTTCCATGGCAACAACCAATCAATGCCGGCTTTTATGAGAATTTAGCATTTAAAAAAGTTTTTTTTTGGGGTGGCACAAGCTCCCCAGGTGACAATAGCGGTGTTTAGTGAGCAACTGGATTTGGGTTAAAGGCACCACATATTGCCCCGTAGCCCCCCTGTCCACGGACCCCGCGCCGCCCTGTAGTCCACGGACCCCGCGCCGCCCTGTAGCCCCCTGTCCACGGACCCAGCGCCGCCCTGTAGTTCACGGACCCCGCGCCGCCCTGTAGCCCCCTGTCCACGGACCCAGCGCCGCCCTGTAGCCCCCCTGTCCGCGGACCCCATTCAGCCCTGTGGTGTGCTTTTCAGGTCCGGAATAAGGTGTACTCCCGAATTCTCGGCTTGCACCCCCCCAGCCAGTCTCTGTACGGCAGCCGGTCCCCCCAGGAGCTCCTGCAAGACTCCGGATTAACCCAGGTACTGGAATTCATGGACTGTTTAACCCCTTGTTACCCTGATACCCCTCTGTAGTTCAGTGCATTCTCCGCGTGTCCTGTGTTCGTTGGCGTGTTACACGCAGCGGCTTGGCTCCGTCGTGCTTTAGGCTGCGCGGCTGCGGCGCTCGGTCGCAGGGATCGTCGCCTCTCGGCTTCCTTGACTCTCGGCTTCCGCTTCTCTTCCAGAAATGGGTGTTCAGAGAAATCTCCAACTTCGAGTATCTCATGCAGCTGAATACCATAGCGGGGAGGACTTACAACGACCTGTCGCAGTACCCTGTGGTGAGTAGTGCGGACAGGGTGGGGGGACACAAGCTTCACCCCTTTTGGTGCAAGAGACAAAAAAACGTAATCTGAAATAGGTTTGTGGGCCGGGTTCTGCGCATGTTTTTATTATCTGGTCCAATTTTAATAAAATCCAAGAAAAATGTTTCATTTTTCCATCTTAAACACATCAATTAAGCCAATTACGCCTTTTCTTGGAGTAGAAGCTAAATGGTTAATACCCACCCTGTCTGTGGTGGCCCTCCCTTCTGTAGAGGTCTCTGATGGTCATCCGCTTGCCCCATGGACTCCTGCTAATACAGATAGGGGGATTGTGCGCCGTTTGCTTGGCCGAGCCCCGCGCGCCGTTTGCTTGGCCGAGCCCCGCGTTTGGCTCTGATTTATTTCTCTTTGGGGTCTCAGTTCCCGTGGATCTTGCGCGATTACGTCTCCGAGACGCTGGACCTGAATAACCACGAGGTTTTCCGCGATCTTTCCAAGCCCATCGGAGTGGTGAACGAGAGACACGCCAGGGAGGTGAAGGAGAAGTAAGTGCCAGCGCGTCGCTTCCTCTGAGCCATGTGCCTGCGCGGTCAGCCATGAGCTGCTGCCGTCTAAGCATCTGATCGTGAGATTTGGGTCCTGACGGTCAGAGTTACTGTTTGGGGGGCTTTAAATACTGTGTGAGCGAGGGTATGAGATGCACGCCGTGTGTGTGACGGAGTCCTTTCCCCCCCATCAGGTACGAGAGCTTTGAGGACCCCACGGGCACCGTGGACAAGTTTCATTACGGCACCCACTACTCCAACGCGGCCGGCGTCATGCATTACATGATCCGCACGGAGCCCTTCACCACCCTGCACATCCAGCTGCAGAGCGGCCGGTGAGTCTCTGGGGGAGACGGATCCCGTAGCCCCCCAAATTACACACAGGGCGTTCCAGGGGCTTCCTAAGCACTGCGCATGAACAAGTGTATCGCCCACCCAGGCAGCGGAGAAGTTCCTGGCCCACGGGAGTCCATGTCTGTTTACTACTCTCTCATACTGTGATGGAAACGAATTCCTCGGCCTCAATGGTTTAAGATTTCTTTAAATCCATTATTCTGATAATAATGTATAATAATATAATATATGTTTATAATAATTATGATATATTCTGTAATGTATATAATTAATATAATAGCTTTACTAATATCTTTAATATAAATCATATCTTTATATCATATCTTTAATATATAATATATAGTGTGTGTATGTATATTTTGTGTATATATTTAATGATATCTTTACTATATATCATATCTTTAATATAATATATATATATGAATAATTTACAATATATATAAAGTGTAAATATATTATATTTACAAATTAATATATAATCATTAATACATTATAGTGTTGTGTATACTTACGAATATCTTTAATATATATCATATCTTTAATGATATATTCTATATATATATAAAATATATATACGGTATCTATAATATATATATATATATAAAATAATCAGTAATATAAAGTGTAAATATATGTATATTTACAAATATCTTTAATATATATAATATAGTATCTTTAATAATATATAATAACATAGTAACTTTATTTAGGTATTAATCCCCTGTTAACCCTTTCCAGGTTTGACTGCTCGGACCGGCAGTTTCATTCCATACCGGCCGCCTGGCAGGCACGCATGGAGAACCCGGTGGATGTGAAAGAGTTAATACCAGAATTCTTCTATTTCCCGGAGTTTCTGGAGAATGCGAATGGTAAGAAACATAAGAAACACATGTAAATACCGGTCCCCCCCGGACATGCGCGGACCCTTTTTGTTTCGCGTTGACGCGGAAGCTCAAACAGACCTTCTGGCTCCAGGCTTCGATTTGGGCTGCCTGCAGATGTCCAACGGGAAGGTGGCCGACGTGGTTTTGCCGAGATGGGCCTCGTCGCGGGAGGACTTCGTCTACAAGCACAGGAAAGCGCTGGTATGGATCAAAAGGGTTGCTGGTTGTGTGATCGCGGGGGGGCTACTGCCCCCGAGGGGGGGGGGTTGGGGTAGGTAGTGCAACTCCCAGAGTTCTCAGCCTCCGTATACAGACCGCTGGGTTCGGCGTCCGTGAACAGCTGGGGGGTTCTAGCGTTTTATAGCCGCAGATCTCGCGTTCCTCTATGCGGTGGGTTATGAACTACAACTCCCATGACCCTCTGCCAGCCCGGGAGAAGACCTTCGGTGCTGCGGTTCCACTGACGCCGCGTCTCTTTGTTCCTGCAGGAATCGGAGTTCGTCTCGGCTCATCTGCACGAGTGGATAGATTTAATATTTGGCTACAAGCAGAGGGGTCCGGCGGCCGTCGAGGCTCTCAACGTCTTTTATTACTGCACCTACGAGGGTAAGAGCGGGGCGCCGCGCAGGCTGCGCTCTAATCCCACAGGCTGTCTCTTTGTACCCGCTCGCTCACAGTCCCCCATAAGCGGTCCGATGTGACACAGAGGACCCCCCGGGGCGCTGACTGCAGGGGAGACTCCGCGCTGCTCGTTTCTCCCGGTTCCAGATTTCCGGCGGTCGGCTCGGCTCCCGGAATTCTCTCATTTGCGCTCCTTCCGGTTCTCGTTGCAGGGGTAGTGGATCTGGACGCCATCGCGGATGAAACGGAGAGGAAGGCGTTGGAGGGAATCATCAGTAATTTTGGGCAGACCCCGTGCCAACTTCTCAAGGTATCAGAATTCCGAGGTTGGGCTCTGGATTATTGGTGCCGGTTATACAACATGCCTGGCCCTGGGGACGGGAGAGAGAGAGAGACGGGGGAACGGAAGAGAAGAGAGACGGGGGACGGGAGAGAGAGAGAGACGGGGACGGGAGAGAGAGGGGGGGACGGGAGAGAGCCCTAAATCCAGGGGATTGAAGGACGGGAGGAATTTATATCAAAGGAGGAGAAAAATTACAACAAGAGAGCCAGGAATCCAACGCTAGAGAGTCAGAGACTGAGATGGAACGGAAGGAAGTTTTACTTTACTGAGAGGGGGGTAGATAAGTGGAACAGCCTCCCAGCAGAAGTGGTAGAGGGTAATACAGTGAGAGGATTATACATGCGCGGGATAGACATCCGGCTCATGGATCTAAGACTCAATGCAGTTGTTTTGGGTTTTTT
The DNA here is from genome assembly GCA_009364415.1 of Spea multiplicata. NCBI lineage: Eukaryota > Metazoa > Chordata > Amphibia > Anura > Pelobatidae > Spea > Spea multiplicata. The sequence goes on along the minus strand of VKOC01007774.1, from coordinate 1,961 downwards.
GAAGGAGCCGCATCCGGCGCGTTTGACCGCAGAGCACGCGGCGCGCAGGCTTTCCCGCTTGGACACTTTTTCACCCAACGTGTTTGAGAATCTCACGGAGCTGAAATCGTTCTTTGCGGAGGTAAAAGTCTCTGTGGAGACCCCGGCGGCCCCCCGATGATACCGCGTCCGGGACCCCAATCCAGCTTCAGACGGAACAGACGGGGACGTTAATAACCCCTCGGTGCACAGAGAGAGTGCGGGGGGGCCGGGGAGGGCCAAAGGGGGCTTTCCTCGTATCTCTAAATGTTTGTTTTGTGACACGCAGGGTATGATGGAGGGGGTCCCTCTGGTGCTGGCGACTGTCCCCAAAAATCAAGCCCACTCATTCATGACCCAGGGGTCTCCGGATGTGCTGGTGAGTGAATGGGGGGGTAACTCGAAGGGGTATTCCTTAGCAGGGTGGCGGATCTGTGTGGTTCGGCCCCCTGGCAGGCTGTGCCTTCCGTATCATTGGGGGAAATTAGCAAAGACCCTTCTTGGGTAAGGGGTATTTTTTGTTGGTTTCGGCTTCCAGAAGCCGGCTGCTGTCTCAACTACTTACTCAGAGCTAAAAAGATACATTTAACCCTTCAGGTCACAGTCAGTGCGAACGGGCTCCTGGGGTCCCACGGCTGGCTGTCTTACGACAGGAACATCTCCAACTACTTCAGCTTCACCAAAGACCCCACCGTCTCCAACGTCAAGTGAGTGCGTTTGCCGTGAGGTTTGGTTGGGGGGCAGCAGCTGTCGCCCCTCTGTCAATATTTTCCCCAATAACCCCCCTTTATCTGCAGACCTGGAGCCGCCGTCGCTGTCAGTCATGTGATATTTTGGGGGACTTTCCCGACTCAAACACCGCACTGAGCTGATGCTTATGCATGCTAAGAATCCGTTCCATCCCATAGACCTTTCATTAGTCAGAGAGTCCAGTTGGTGATTAAGACTGAGTCATTCATTGCCCCCAACAGGCAGTATGATAAGGAGTCGGGGGGGGTTAAGTAGAATCGGGGGTAGATAACAAAAGAGAATCATACAAACGGACTGATATGCAGCTGCCTGAAAACTTTATTTATGGCAAAAACTTACAACTGTGGGTATAAAGAAAACAGCGATATTTAAAAAATAAAGAAAAAAAACCTGTGACGAGATCGGCTTCTGTACATATATAGAGTGTATATATAGGCGTTGAATACTATTAGAGGTGAATATAATATTGAAGTTTTCGAGGACCCGGTTGATTCCCGTTTGGGATCCCGTTGGCGAAATGGGGCGATCCTTTGCTGAATGGGAGGATCCCGTCGATGATAAGGCTGAATGGGGGGATCCGTTGGCTGAATGGGGGGATCCCGTGGCTAATGGGGGGGATCCCGTTGGCTGAATGGGGGGGGATCCCGTTGGCTGAATGGGGGGGGATCCCGTTGGCTGAATGTGAAGAAGCTGCCCTGTTAAAACACAGAGGTTGTAGACGGCAGGCGGCTGCGCATGATGTCCGAGGCTCCTCTCTAGCGGCCGTTTCTATGAACGTTTCTACGTTTCCAGGACTCAGCGGTTCCTCTCCGGCCCGTTTGCCGTCGGCGCCGAGCTGTCTTCCAGAACCTTGGTTGTGTCTCACGACGCGAAGTTGCTGTTCAGCGGCGGACATTGGGACAACAGCCTCCGCGTCACGTCTCTGAGCAGAGGGAAGGTCGTCGGTCACATCACCCGGCACATCGGTAATCATTCCCACGCTCATTCTAATCAGCGTCTGCGCAGTTATTCCTCCCCATTAACCTCTCTCTCCCCTAGTAAGCTGCTGATTGGTTCAGGCAGTCTTTGTAAGGGTTGGGAGGCTCAGGATGTTGATCAGATAATTCTGGCTCTGCCACCGGCTGCCACCAAGACAAATATTTCTCCAGCAATTCCAAGTCGCAAGCTGAAGTCATGGGGGGGGGGTGACGCCG
>VKOC01007773.1:0-22418 GCA_009364415.1 Spea multiplicata | reverse complement strand
GAATATGTGCTGTGATAGGCAAAGAACACCAATTTTATTGTCCACCAGTCAACATGTATAGCTCATACAAAGCCCAAGAACTCTGGCAAACTCTTCATTTTATTCTCATTATATAATGGGATTTGAACCAACATGATAGTTTCCTTATAATCCTAGAGGTCCATATGATAATAATGTCCCTATGACTTCACCAGGAATGGGAACCAAAGGGGTATTTCAGTAAATAGAGCCAATCAGAAGCTTCTTCAATCAAAGTACCATTAGAGGTGGTGAGGACGTTTGCCTGTAGGAGGAAAATGCAATCTTCCAACTTTTGTAGAGGAGTGAGCTTCTGCCCCAAACTTTTATGGTCAGTTGCGTCACAATAGATAATTTTTCTGGAGACAAACAGAGTTGTCGCCAATGAGCGGATACTTCGAGCTCAAAAATAAAGTGAATAACGGCGCTTCTAATAGTATATAATACAAAACCGCATAAAACTACTAATATAGAGTTATTACAGACGGAGCGCTGCACTTTATTTATCTTTTGCATACTTGCAGCAGTTACAAAGAAAAGTGCGAAATCTTGTTGTATTTACGCTACTTCCAATCTTAATTTGTGCCCATTTTATTAACGATAGCCATCAAGCAATGGTTCTGGATCAACTAGTAATCATTGGAAGACCGAAGTGTACAATGATAAACAACAATAATGAAGTCTTAACGCATTCAATGATTTCACGTACAACCTTTTTTTTCCCCTAGAATTACAAATTTCATGTATACATAGAATAGCAATTTATAGATACATTTTGTTTGTTATTACCGTTGTTTTTTTCAATGGCGCGGCCAGAATCCTATACTGTTATTTTAAAAAAAAGATTATATGTATTCTAAGATAACTTATCCATGCAGACAACCGTTAGAAATGTACAATACATTGTAACAATGCGTTCTCGGTACATATCTATTCAGCTCAGCCTGCTGAAATGAAACCCACTGTTTTCCAATACACATTTGTTTTGGTATCACTTCAGAGCCATTATTATCTGGGAGCACAGCTGCTGTACCCCATTCTCCAAATAATTGCTTATATCACAACTCTTAATGGATATATAAAACATATTTTTTTTCCTTGTATGGTTTTTAAATAACTCCTGAATAATAAGCGGTAGAATGCCCTGTTAGCGCTAATGTGCATGAATGAGCAACAGGGAATAGGCGTACTGTTATAATGAGCCCTGAGAAGGGCTTAATGCTGATTGTGTAAGAATATGCTGTTCCCCGATCATAAAGGAAAATGCTTTGCTTTAGCTGACAACGCAGTGACATTGTATCATACAGAGAAAATAGCCTTTCAGTTAAAGTTCTACTGACAAAAAGCAGACTGGAAGGTTAGAGAGAAGTCAGAAAGTTTGGGGAACGCAGGTCTATGCTGAGAAATAGAGAATGTACACAGGTGTAGGTTGAATTCTATTCCAAGTGAAATATAATACAATATTGCAGAAAAGAGGCCCTAGCAAATTCAGAATTTAGATGGAATGGCCATCTGGCAAAACAGAGCAAGTACCTGGCGGGAAAGTGGCCAATGACTCCGCTCAGGGCTTGACTTGAGATGATGAGGCGACCTTGACGGTTAGGGGTGGCCCATGGCTGGATTTGCACAGCTGCATGCTTGATTAAAGTACAGCCGGGCACATCATGACACTGGCCAGACACTCCAGCATCCAGCCAGACACTCCAGCACCCAATCTGAGTGTGAAGCAGTCCATCTGGCATTAATTAGTATTATTAATTAGTTTATTATTACTTTTAATTTGATTTCTATATCACACTGGGGGGCATGCAGTAAATTGCAGCATTTAACATAATGGAAAATGGGTGAGATTTGGTAAGAAGTGGGTGGAGCCAGGCCGCTTGTGCCTGCCTTAAAGACTGCCATTCCAGTAGATCTCCCAAGTACGGTAACAACATTATTAATTTTGTGTTAATTCCTTCTCATTCCCTCAATGTTGTGATGTTTTCTGAGTATTCTGCTTAAACCTGTAATTTTGTTTCCCATTGCACAGCGCTGCAGAATTTATCGACATTTAAAAAATATTCAACTAATGAGTGCAGTACTCCAAAAAGATGAAGAATACTAAATATTTTCTGAGCATTTTGCGTGTCGTACGTTACTATGATACAATCACCAGTTAAGATATTTAGGAGTAGGTCTTGGCATATAGAACCCTCACACGGGAAGAATAATAATGAGGGGATAATAAAGGGCCCATAGCAAAGCTGCCATATGCCACAGGAAAATATTTGTATGGAGATCATAGCTTTTTAAAATTAATGTATGTTGGACGGGCCCTATGTGGACTTGTTTCCTCCTAGCTTCTGTGGCATATTCCATTTCTTCTGCCAGGTGCCACAGTGTGGGACCTCAAGCTACGGACCTTTGGTGGCTCCAACCTTTTTACTCACTCGTTGACCTACGAAACTATAAATGAAGCTTAAATCATCTTAGAAAATGATTCCAACCTCCCCAGGACGGGAAGATCTTACACTCAAGTGCCTACGATTTTCATTTCTAGTAAATTACAATGTACATCCCTCGGCACATGCTCCGACTGGAACACACACTGTTTGAGGTGTGACAGATAGCAAGGAGCGCACATTAGACAGTGAAAAATTAGGATTAATCAGACAAAGAATGGTGTTAGATGGTGTTATTTGATTTGCAAAATAACACAGAACAGACATTTGTATTTTAACTCTCTATACTGACTTAGTAGCCATCTCTGCCCAACTTTGTATCCCATTTTCGAATTCCAATTGTTACATATTATCTGAAAATAAGTATTAATAAATCAAAGTCCAATGTCATTTTTAGCCTAAAAAATAAAAATGCACAATACTTGAGTCATTAAGAGATAAGAGCTTAAAGTCTTACAGCAATAAAACCTATAAAATGCATTAAGAAAAAAAGAGAAATGGGTCCTAACTTCAATTTAGAAGATTAAAACATATTTATTTTGTTTTGTTTCAAGATAGAAGTTTCTAAATAAGGGGGGGGCTGCTATGATGTTAAGTGTTTCGGGATTTTTATTGCTGCCCTCCTTGTTTATGAAGCTTTTCTACGTGCCGTAGATTGGAGATAAATGGCGTTCCTATATGATGGGTGGAGAATCATTAGGACAAGAGACCTTAATATTTGGAAATGTCTTAGAATCTACTTTCCTTGAAACAACAGTTAAGTAGGTTTTGTTGTAACAGGACAGAGAGTCCATGCAGAATATGAAGAAATGGTCAAATTGGACATATCCTGAACTTCTGATATATATGCGTTTCACTGGCTGCTGTCCATGGTGCTGAAAATGAGCCATATGAGTCAAGGACAGTATATTTCTGCATTAAAACTTCATCCTCATGTAAATTGACCTCTTTCTATCCCCTTTTGCTTTGCATAAAGAATTATTGTCATGGAGACCAAATCTAGGGCTTTAGAGGTTTTTGTAGACTTTAAAAATACTATGGTGACCTCATCAAATGCATAGCTTTATTGGGTAACAAATCTATTTCTTCAGCCAGCTTAGGACTTATCTGACTCACGTTGGAAGGCTTAACCAGAGTATTTTGCCAATTAAATTACTATCTGTACTCAGCAAACTGAATATCTCCTCCTTTCTTCTGCACTACCATATGTCCTCATTACTTAGTTCTGGAAATTTAAAATATTGCCCCAGGGCGTGGATCACTGTTAACTGTAGATACAGAATTCTTATTAAAAATATATGTATATATATATTCACTGTGAATGATATGAATTTACTGTAGCTAGGAATGGCCACTGGCACATTAGTTGTTGATCAACACGGTTGATACTGTAGTAGCCTCACATGCGGAGTACGCAGACACACTTGCCTATTTATTTATTATTCCTCATTTTTAGTGGGGATCTGCGTCAAAAAGGTGGGGAAGTAGAAAGTGGGAGAGTCGAATAAAAAGTTTAGCAGCTCCAGATAACACCAAGACACAAAGTAACAATGGAAATATTCTGGTGTGAGCGCTAGAGTAAGGAAGAGGACAGGGTAACAAAGATAAAACATCTAAAAAATGTAACACGTTTTGGTATACAAATAAAAAAAATCATATAAAATACCGGTAATAATGAATAGAGTTAAATATCGTTGTTCATACGGCGTTAAATAAACTTCCATCCTGTAAACTGTTTATTCCCTTTATTATTATTATTATTATTATTATTATTATTATTATTTAAATGTTTCTATCATACCCCTCTCTATACATGCTGAGATTTTTTTATATTTTTTTCTGATCCTTTTTATCCTGCAGTGGAAAGGTGAAAAAGTGCCCCAGGATCAAAAATTGTACCACGTCCCATCGTGACTTTGGTTACCATGGAAATGCTCCTCGTCCGTAACCCATGCCACCATCAGCTCCAGCTGGACAAAAAATTTGCAATCCAACCAAACATTATTCACTTTTATTTTTTTGTATTATTTTTATTTTTTAAAATGCTTCATCTGGTTGAATTTTCCTTTTAAAAATAATTCTAATGGCACCGTCATAATAACGCATGCATTTTCTCTTACATTTAGTACCCACTGCAATCATGCATTTTTCTTCTCTCTAATTAAATACACGCTAAATAATTTATAACTAGCTTATTTGAAATCACAACTCCACGGCAATTACACTGAATGTACAAATTATTTTCAAATTAAATCCGCATTTCTGAACATGTACACCGGATACCTTACCCAATCACCTTCCATTAAAAAAAAGAAAGAAACCCTCCGTGGGCTACAACAAAATTATGATACTTTCCCCCCCCCCCAACAACTCTAAATGATAAAAGATTCCGCTCGTTGTATAGAATATGTGTATAATTCCTGCCAAGAATCCCTAACCTGGTCAGACCGTGGGTGTTCTTTTTTTTCCCACCTAATAAGCATATGCTTGTTTTAATTTAAATAAAAAGCAGGTGCGGAGAGGGCCCTTTGGCCAAGACTGGCGTATAACAGAGTTTAGATTAGAAAAGAAATATGAAAAAAATATGGAAAATTAAGAAAAATTGTACAAAAAAAGGCAGGTGGGAAACATTGGCTCGTTACTTTTATTCTTCATCCAATAGGTATTTATAATTGCAGTTTTGCCAGTCTACAAATTACCCAGCTCTTACCACCTCCGTTTTTGTCTTTCTTTATTCAAGTCCGTCGAACGTGACATTGAATGGCTGAGTCAAAGTGGTTACTATGGCATTAGGCTGAAATTATCAATTTCTCTACCCCCCCCCCCCCCTCACGCCTTAAAAAGTAAAATGTAATTAAGTTATGGGGAAAAAAAAAGAATTTTCATTGTATCTGAAAAAAAAATCATGAAAATGCAGTGGTGGAATAAAAGATAACAAGCAGAAGTGTTTAGGGATGCGGTAGAATGGATAATGAGCATTAAGAAGAATGGAGAGAGATGACTAAGATTCTTCGTGTTCTATGGAGACAAAAATAAACCTTGAAGATAGAAACATGGCTACCTTTAAAAGCACAGAGCGATGAAGAATGAAGAAGACCTTGGCATATCCAGATGTTGTTCATAGCTATAAAGCCACATGTTCTATTACAAGATTGACAGGTAATATAGTTCCCCCTAAACAGAACTTTTCCCCTTTGGTCCATGTACCTTCACCCACCAAGGATGACTACAGAGTCAACTACACAGTTCAACAGAAAATATCAATGCTGGTCCCAGGAGGTGGACAATGGTGGTCTACACTTCTGGAGAAAGTTAATTCCCTGTTACAGTGACCCACAAGAGGGAGCATGAAAACGACATCTCAACCACCAGAGGTAAGAGACCTTGACGTGTCTCCTCCTGATCGGTGATCTCCAGTTAACCTGAATTGGAACCCTGTATAAGGTTCTAGAGGGTCAACTCTAAAACACGAACAACCGACAAAGGCAGCCAGAAGCTGAAAAGAAAAAATAATAATATAATTTATTTCTATTTTATTTTTTTCTTCTGCTCTAATAATTATCTTGGTATTATAGAGAAGTATCTTCTAAGGATCCTAATCATTGTATTGCAAAGACACTTCTCCATGTCGGAGAAACTTGAATCTCTTGGCATTAGAATTTGTGGTCACTGTTTTTTTCCCAAGCCTTACCACCGAACTATTGCTTACGCCCTTTCCTTATTAGATCTTAAGAAAAACACAATGATTTGCCGTTACGTTCATCGAAAGCCTTGTAGACAGAACGTTCTTTACCAGATAGCGCTAAGTGTGCATTCTACAGCTGAGTGCGTTCTTCGTACTACACCTTACTTCACATGATTGAGAGAATTGGTATGAGTTTAATGGCCAGCAAAGTTAGCAGGCGGATTAACTGTGTTTTTTTTCCCATTTTCATTTGCAGGCAAGCAGTTTATTCTAAGTGTTTGTTAAGATATTTGGATTTGTAGAAGCATGATAAATGTTCTCTTGCTTCTCAGAAAGTTAACCTTCGGGTGGTATCAAAATCTCATTACCCCAAAGTGAAGTCTTTTAAATGCAAATGTTTAGCAGGCAGCTGGAGAAGGGGCTTCATATTTTCTGCACGCTGCAAATCATTTTGTCTCTTTGCCTCTGAGCTAGAGTGTCACTTAACCCCTTAGCCACTGAACTGAATACTAACGATGGCACTTAACCGCGCAGGCAAAAAAATAAATGTATTCCAGCATGCCGAGAAGAGATATTTCAGAAATTTGCTACCAATGAGACGTAGTAAAGCAGAAATACCTTACAATGTAGCAATAATGAAGTGTGAGTGGGTCATCATGGAGATCATATATTATATATACATCGGAGGAGAGTGTGCGGCGACATTGTTTGTGGAGCAAGTAGAAAAGAAGGTCAGAACCGGGCATGAAAAATTAGCCTTTATATGTTTATCAAACTAGTCTTTGTTGCTGAAGATATAACTAGTCCCATGATGAATTAGTAGCACTTGACCGAAAAGATGATTTCTTCTCTTGTTTCGATTGGTAAGGACAAACAATAATTCCAAAATTGGGTCTCGTCATCTCTTTATGGTGTTAAGACAGTCCTTTTTAAGGAGACAGTGAGGCATAACAGGTAAGTGTGGGGCAAATAAGAGTACTATCTATACAATGCCTTGTGATCAAAGTCAGTAATTGTAGTGGCCATTTTTTGGGCAGTCAGCGTGCATTGGGCTAGCTATAGTGTACATTGGCCAAAGGATTAATGGGCTCTTGGGCAATGTCCATTCTTGAGTTGTACCGATTATCTGACCAACAGGCATTGCTGAGGACTTGAGGTTTTATACCCCAAGCGGGTTCTTCCTCCTGCTTCGTTTAGGAGACAGGAGGGGGGCAGAACTAGCCACACTGATGGGATTCCCAAAAACGAATGGCACATGGGTCGGGGGGGTTGGTTGGAGCTAGAAGCCACCAACAACTGGGTATCAAAAGCTGCCCCGGATGTTTCGGTGACACCTGAAGTCCAAGACGTTTCGAGTACGATTGGGCTACTTTTAAAACCCAAGTCAATCATAGTCTATTCAATAAAGTGTCTCTGTTATGTTATTCGATATAAAAAGCTAGGAGTGGCGTATTCATATCGCAAAACATATCTGCTATCTTTCTCGTCTCCTGTTGATCAGAGATAGAATCCCGAAATATTAAACATTAATTAAAAATAAAACTCCAAGCGACCCTGCTGAATTGTCAAAGCCAAATACAAACTGCACAATTAACAAGAAAAATAACTGGTAGACAAGAAGAAAATGCTGCCACATCTCCTGGGCCTTTAATGAAAATTAATATCATACCTTATTAGTCCAGAATGCCCGAGGCTCGGGATGTAAGAGGATATATTTAGCCAATTAGCTAAGCCAAATAGGGCTGTCTAATCTTAATCTTGGCATTCTCTGACCACATTACATGAAGCATTGCAAACACTATTTATTCCTTTCATAACTGGCGATGTTAACAGCAAAAATCAATATGGTATTTTGAATTGTTGTAGCTTTGGGCAGAAAAAAAAAAAATCTCAATATTAAATCGGAGCTGTCACTACATTAACCAACGGTGTATAACAATCCGTCAATATGGCATGAACGGGTTTAAAAAAATATTTTTTTGTCAACTATTACAAACATATTTCCTTTAACAGAGTCTTTCTTGCTCCGGAACCCCTTCTTCCTTCATACCGGAGCTTTGTAAAATCATCGTAACTTTGACATGGATGAACTTAAAAAAAAAAAGATATCACATGTCCATGATTCTTCTGTTAGTGCAAAATAAGGCAAAAAACTACGTATACTGTAAGTGCTAGTTTATGTTCCAATAAAAAAAGGATGTTTTCTTGATTTAAAGATGGCATTAGTGTTTCTTCTTGCATTTCTCAAATCCAACCAAGTTTTCCTAATGTCCCCTATTAAATGTTACAAGTTTATGCTTATTTCAAAAATGCATAACCTTGCGCTTTTCTACGTGAAATTGAATCTAATATTTACATGCCCAGTATGGTCTAGAACCATTAACTGCAAAACACATTGAAACAGAGAGCAGAGGCTAGATGTAAATACCCCAAAATACCCCTATTTACATGAGCTAAACACCCAGGAGAACTTGATGGTGTTGGGGATAGTGCATGGCAGAGAAGAAAAAGCTTACAAATCAAATAGGATTTTCTAGAACTTTTTTTTCCATAGAAAGGATTTAAATAAGGAAGCAAAACATGAAAGCAAATAAGCACTTTTAATGATTTTTATTTTTCAATATTTTAAGCCGTACTTAAGTGTAAATGCAGTAATTAAATTCATTGAGTTAAAATTGAAGTTAAAATGTGATAATCGTTCATATAATGTGGCTACTTTGCAGAACAGTTCTGTGTCCTGTGGCACAAAGAAGGTAAACAGACTAAATGGACAGATACAAAGTGCTGTTACATTACTATAACAGGTAAACAGTTCAATAGAGTTAATACATAAACGACTATAATAACTCATGATTTCTTTTTTCATTTCTGATATAAGCCCCCGCCAGTTTCCAGCCTAATATTTTATGGATTCGATGTCACACTCTGGAAAGTTAAAATCGGCTCTCGCAGCACACAGCGGGTCCCCGCGTGGCCTGGAACATTGTGGATCCATGGAAGAGAATTAGAATTAAAAAGTCATTTAGAAAAGCTAGCCAGGGGTATCTGTGTTTGCACCTCCTGCTGGGTATCTCGAAGAGCCTTGTCGTGAATTAAGAGAAGTAAAATAGAATCCTCCTAGCTTGGGAGACTCAACAGAAGTGCAGTGAAAAATGTGAAGGCTATCTCGACAGATTCCACTCTTTTCAAGGTTTAAGTTTAAACATAATGGGACCTGGGACAAGCTTTTCCTAGAAAGGGGATCTTCCAGCCCAGTTGTACCTACTACAGAGACAGTCCCCTTTTTTCTTGGTGGTGAGTGTGAGCGAGGACTGGAAGTGGAGGTTTGTGTGGCCACGAGCATAGACCCGTCCACCAACGATTCCTCCTGTGCCATCTGTTTTTGGACTCTATGGTAGTGGGGAGGTCTGTGCTGGTGGCAGCAAAGACCTGAACTTCCAGACAATGCTACCTGCTAAAGGGAACAATGGGACAGCCGGCATTGGTCCTAAAGCAAGCCAGGGGCCAAGACAGCTGCGCCTTTTGTCCCAGGTCCATGTCCTTGTTGCTCTGACTTATCATGAGGAGAGGAGTGGAGGTACAACCAAGCTCGCTAAAATGTTGGGCTTAAGAGCATTTTTACAGCTTTATATCCACATTTACTACAGGAGACATTTAGAATAAGATCCATTGTTGGATCCTCTCAGTGGTCCTTCCATGGACTTTCTCAGCTCACTATGGGCCAATATTTAAAGCAGGCTTGACCAGTACATATTGAGCTTGCTGGCGGGTTTGTCTGAAGTCTTTTAGGGCCATTTGGCTCATCGTGAACCCTGGCTCAGGGTCCAAACTGTTTCCATAGTGCACTCAACCGTGATGCGCCAGCACCTGCTGTGATAAATAGAGTCTTGATTCCTAGCTTTAGAAACAAAGCAACAACCCAAGCCACTGTGTCTCCATGTAGCCTTCATACAATAAGCTGAAAAGAAAAAAACATTGGAACGTTTTAAAATCAATCAGAAAAATCGCATCACCATGTGCAGCAGCTTAACATGCTTTGTAGATAGCTACCTCATATACTGCGGGGATTGACACCCCAACTTAACCCCATATCAGACAGAACTAAATCAATAACTTGATATATGTGAAATTGTTTAATATGCAAATACACATAAACAAATCCACAAAATAAATAAACACAATGAGTAATATCAAATTCTGCATTTTCTTGATGGATTTTAAAATAATGCTTTTGAGGTTTTTTCCAACGAGTTGCATGATGGCTGCGTTGGGCTGTTTGTGGAGGGCCACAGAGAATATTTACGTGGTTGCATTGCTTGTTTTGGCATTGGCCTGTACTTGAGTTGGCACTCAGTCCGTGTCATCTAAGACTGTTTACAAGGTAAGCATTGCTAAATAAACTGAGCCTGAGACGCTCTTCAAATATTAACCCTTTACGGTTTTATCACAATGATTCTATTGTAGTGACTCGCCAAAAGTGGCAAAAACACTAATAACAGCCCTTATGAAAAAACATGACGTGTCCAAACATATTCTGAAGGAAGCCACCTGTATTCAAGTAGGGTTTTCAGCCATGATATACTAATATATGTGTGACCCAGAGAATCTGCCCATTTACCCTGACACCCCAAGACTGGTATGAAATGAGGATAACATTGTCCTACGTTGAATTGAAACACGTTTGCTATCACCGCATCCTTCTGGTTCTGTACAAACAGCATCTATTTTATTTGTTTTAAACTGTAGAAAAAAAAATACAAATTGTCAGCAGATATGAGGCATTTGGCCATTCTTGTTAGCCTATTCCCCTTCCTTGTGATACCCCAGAAACGATTACATTCCTGGTCCTTCTTTTATAACCTGGTGAGCCAAGTCTCTTCCAAACATTGTTTGATGTTCATTTATTGTAGTTCATTGCAGTTTTCACCTACTGTGTTGTTACAATGCTTTGTCAGCTTTAATGTACGTAGCTTGAAATGCTGACAGTCTTGTCCGTTGAAATAATTGACATAAATCATTTTTTACTTTACAGTTCTTTTGCTGCTCCATTTCATAGTCAGGTAAAATTACGCTATTGAACCGTACTGTTCACCGAGTCGGAACAATGCAGGATAACATGTCAGTCTATGATTGTTGTTGAACTCCAACTGCTATGATTCTCAGCCAACCCCAAATATTTTATTGTTAATTATTAGTTCTAATTTTTACATTCTATGGGGAGTTTGAATTAGTGTAATATATAATTGGTAAATTTAATAATATTTGCAATTATCCTAGATAAAGAGGTATATAATGCGCAGTTGGACCATAATTATTAAAGCGTCCTGTCCTGGTCCATCTATTAGACTCCAATGGCCCTAAGATGCCACTCTTAGCTTGGACGGTGGCAGCATGTGGCTCCACAGGTAAGAGCGGTTCCTTAATAGCCACAGAAGCTGCTGTTTGGTGGCGCCACCTGTCTGTGGATCTTCAGTACTACCGGTAGCTTGGAACTTGCACTTTATCTGGGTTTTAATTCGGCAATTTTAATATTTTCCCCCTCGGTTTTACAAGATGTCAGTGAGTATCAGTATTTTTCCCCTCATTTCTGAAAAACAGCGGGAGTAAATCCTCAGATTATCCTTCTCTTTTCAGAGAGCAATTAGTTCTCTATAAGATAATGATGTTATGCCTGCAAAACCGTACTGTCTAGAAAACTAAGAAATGAAGGCAAAACTGCCATCAAGGGCTGAAAAAAATTCCACTGAAATATGTTATTTACTGCTCCAAAAATGACATTGAGAGTGTTCTTTAAGGTCCACTGCATTATTAACTTTCCGTCGGCTGACACGCTGACATGCTGTGACATATCTATGTTCAAGCAAAGTCTTAAACATTAATTGGGAAGTAAGATATGTGAAACGTCTTTAATGAGGTATCTTCTTGTAAGTTTTAACTTAACACATTATTTACAGTGATTCCACTAATGGTTTCATCCATCACACAGGCAGGAACATAGAAAAGACTCATGAAAATGTAAGCAGCAAAGTAGACCCTCTTTTAAAAATGATTTGGCTTTAAAAGTCAAATATTTGAGGTGCAGGGTCTGTGTAAAAGGACAATTTTTTTAAAAAAAATCTTGAGTTTTACTCCTTGTCTGCCAAATATGAGACTTTACCGCTTAGTTGGGAATTTAAAAATATCGCACAGCGGCAATTGCTTGGTGAGCCACCGGCTGCCCGTGACACACACTACCCCCTGTGCAGTGATGCAACTACAGGGGTTGCAGGGGGCTCATCTCTGTAGGGGGCCTGGGGCAATCCCTGGACAACTTGGTCCTGTCTCCTCGTACCAGTTCAAAATTGTTCAGAAAGGGCCCTTCCGACCTGGATCGGAGCCATTTCTAAATTATTTTGAACCAGCACAGAGACAAGAATGCATCAGTGGTCACGTTATGTCACATGACCCAGTGGTGAACCCGGACAGAAAGCTGCTGGGGAGGTGAGATGTATGCGGCCACGAGGGAGGGGTATGTATGTTTGTGTGTATGTATGTATGTATGTATGTATGTATATATGTATGTGAGCATGAATGTGCATGTATAAGCGTATGTTAGCATGGATATCTGTGTATAAGCGTGTGTGTGAGCATAGATGTGTAAGTATGTGAGCATGTATGTGTAAGTGGTGTGAGATGGAGTGCGTGTTAGCATGAATGTATAAGTGTGTGTTAGTGAGTATGAGTAGGTGTGTGTGTAATTTGTGTAAGTGTGTTTACAAAATAGGCTTTGCACATGGAACATAGCACTAGAAGGCAGGGTATGACATAAATGGGAAGAATATGGTAAAATGGGTAGTTGTCATTAAGTCAAGTACTTTTTCCCATCTGTGGTTTCTCCTAAATACTAGTGTTTAGTTAGCCTTATGAAAAATTAAGCCTTCATTGAATACTGAGTTGAAGCTTAGTTAAACCTCACGAGTGATATAAATACGCCTTGGAAGGTTCCTGGAAGGCTGAGGCAGTTGCGGCTAGCAAATTGAGGGCCTAGCTAACAGCTGATGAGAAAAAGATAGAGTGGTTGGGTTAAAATGTTCAGGGTGTAAGTGGAGCAAATTTCGGGAGCAAAAAGAGACTACACCAGAGGTTTGGTGACCTTCATGTCAAATTCAGAGTCATCAGGTGTGGCAGTGGGGAGAACCAGTCGATGCCACATGTAAGGCCAGGATAGATCAAAGTTAGGCAAGGTGATACTTGAGTCAGGTCAACGTCTAAATCTACAATTTGGGCTCTACCATCAATAATGAGATGCAGATCACAGCAATCTTAACCATAAATATTATGATCCACTTACTTTACGAGTTAACGTTCCATTTTAGCATGCATACTAAATTGTTAAAAAGGACTTAGCTCCTGTTTTTGATGGGTTCTCAGTTTTACCTAGAATGTCAAAGTGTCCAAGTTACGCTCTTCATTGCTCAAAATGGTTAAAAGAGAGTTCGATAATCTTAAGTGAGAATGTTGATTTTAGACATCAATTCTTCTTATCTTTCCTCCATTTTTTTTGCATTTTTTTTCCCAGGATGCACCCCTGCCTTTTTTCATATGGGTCCCTTGCTTCGTGTCATTAGACGGACCAAGGACAACACTTGGTCTCTGTGTCATTAAGGAGAGAGCTGCTCCATTGATCTTCCTGGAATTGTTTAATGAACTACATCTCTTGCTATGACTGTTCCTATTGCGGCTGAGGTGCGATGCCTTTTAATCTGATAGAAGCAAGTCCCAGCATCCTTGTAGCTGCTGAATTCTTTATCTCTCAGTCACACACTCTCCACGCAAATGCAGAAATAGGTTGGACAGACTCCAATTATCCTCATGTGGAAGCTGTAAGACCTCCAAATGTTCCAGGAGTAGTTGAAGTGCTGTATATATATATATATATATATAGTATATATATATATATATATATATACTATACCCTTATGTGCCTGGATATAGTTGATATTGGCTTTAAAAGTTTTGAAGAACCAGTAAAGCGGACTAGAAACATGTCAAGAGATTTTTCTAGGGTTGTCAAGTGTCTTCAAGAAAGTAGAGGGCACCATTATTAAAAATGAATACAGGTTTAGTTTGCTGGCGAGCTGCATTGAGGTGAAACATTTTAGCACCTTGACTTCACTATAAATTATGAAGAGCCAGACCTGGAGACTTTTACCCACCAGAGGGTGGATGGGGGGGCGGTGATGAATCGTTAAAGCAGCGAGATGAGATTCAAGGAACCTTCCTGGTTTTCATTATGCATTCGCCCCCTCTTGCAGGAGAAACACATCTTGATTGGCGAGATGTTTCAGCTTATAGAGAAGCATTTGTATAAATAAACTTGTAACTGAGCAAGAAAGAAGCTCACTGTCTGCAGTGTGCTAAAAAAAAGAGAATGCGGAGGAAAGACAAACACCAACACAGATCAACACAAACATTCAGGCGGTATAAAATCAGAGTTACGTGACCGATGTGGACAATACAAGATGAGTTACGAGCTGTGTTTGAATTTCCCATAAGAGACGACCCTGAGATTTTTGAAATATTAATTCTTTAATAGCCCTTTGTGAAGATTTGACGTAGCGACTTGTCAAATGTGTTAACCAAATGACTCCAATACTGGTCCTCATCGAAACCTTGACTTGTCATTATTTGAACATACACTTGATTGAGTCACCTGCGTTCAAGGAGGGATATCAGCCATAACATACTGCTAGTATAAAACAGGAGGAGTCTTAGATATGATCATAGATGTGTGACCCTGAGAATCTGCCCCTTCACCCCGAGATTGAGGCAAGAAACCATGGGAGATCCCAGCCATGGTCATGTAAAATAGTTTAAAGCCCGGTGCACCAGAATTCCAATGGTCAAAGCTTTATTCTTCAAAGGAAATATGATGTCATCAAATGTGCCTGTTTTGAAAGAATGTGTTTCATTGCCCCTACAGAACACTTTTTTCACAATCTAGATCTAATAGTAATACATATTTGTGTTATTTCCCCTTTTTAAAGCAAAGAGAGCTCCCTTTGGCCTGTCTGGGTATCCATGCGATGTTACATCTGTAACAGGAAGATGAAATAAATTATAACAAATTATAATAATAACAATTTATAGATTTATAAAACAATGAATCGTTGATATCTTTAAAAGAAATATATAGCTGATGCTAATTTCTCTAATTATAATTTTTATAAGTGGGGTTGGATCAGTGGGATCTTCTACCTGCCACCGATCGGTGCTTACTAATAGACCCTTAAAGTCTCGTGGGTGATGGTATACATGATGGCGAGATGAATATTGAAGAAGCCAAGATTAAGTGGGGTCTGAGATTGACAGCATTTAAGTAAAATGGTCCAGCTTGGTGCAATCATTTTTATGTATCTGGGTCAGAGGTTCCTGATTACACAGACAGGGTGGATTAGATGCATTGATCGAGGTCTGAGTGTATCCTATAGCCTCGCTATCTGGCAATGAGAGTGGCACAAAAAGTCCATTTCAGAATCAGCATAATACTAGAATCCTTTTCGAGAATGTGCGAGTAGAATGCGGGGGAGACAGACAGGGTCAGAGTAGAAATCCTCATTATATCTGGTGATTTTACTCTCATCTCATTCTCTTCCTCACAGGCATCCATCTCAAATTAAGCTTAAAGTGTTTCTGGGGGTTAAATGGTCAACCAGCATAATGAATCCAACCTTTTGCCATCCCAGCGAGTCTGAAAGAGTTCGCAACTGGAAGGGTCATAGGGGAAATTAATTTTCCCTGTTTCCCAATCCCCCTAATACGGGAGCAAGAATCCATGTGATGAATTCTATAATTAACCCCTTCACTGGCCACTTTCTTGGCAAACTGGGTAATTGCAATGATTGCGGTGGCATTTAGTGCAGAATCATTTGCAAAATCACATAATAATAATAATAATATAATAATAATAATAATAATAATTAGTTGATGATTATTATACTTATTGTGGTGTTGTTATTATTTCAGGAAAGGGTTGAGTGGGACCTCAAAAAATATCCAATTTTTGATAGTAAATTAAGATAAAATTAAAAAAATAAATACAAAAATAAGATAAAAGTAAAAATTGAAAAAAATGTATTTTATTTGACCAAAATCAACAAGATGTGAATTCAAATGCGTTGTTTTAAATTTGTACGTGTGAGGGCGGTGGACGAAGCAAATAACACAGATCTGGGCCATTGGATGAATTGACCTGGAGAAAAGTGAATGGGCTTGGGACTTGGTTCCATGATTTGTTGGAGGGGCTGGTGAGACCTTCAAGCAAATAAGACAGGACAATTTGTACGGTATTGGCCGGTCGAATTTGCTGACCAAGAACATTTCACAAACATCTAATCAGAGGGAGGCAGGTAAAAAAGAGGGTAGGGTCTTTTTTTGGGGTACATATAGCATATAAAGAATATTGTTTGATCAATGGTTTAGCCGTACAATAAATAAGCGTTGGATGGGCAGGCATCGTCCACATTTCCAATGATCCATACTGGGTTATTTTAAAAACCAGAAATGTCTAGCACCACGGCGTCCCAGGATTAGAATGGGCTGATCAAGCACAAAAAAAAAAAAAGAATAAATGCTGTTAAGAAAGTGTTACTTTCTGATTTTCCTAAATATAATGTGAAAATAAGGTTTAGCACCAACAGGAAAATGGTGATAAATAGAATCCTGATGTATTTATCACATTATGTAAATATTTTTTTGAGTTGTAAGTTACCAAGTCACCGTCCGGTCCTGTTATCCTAAGGGTAAAAGAGTGAAAACGGGAAGGAATGGAGGCTCAGATGAGAATTATGCCACGCTTCAAGAAATCTATAAGACACATGGATTGCTCAAGTAGGAGAGTCGTCTCAAAGATAACCACCTGCCCAGGGCTGACAATAAAACGGAGGAAATTTATGCGTTTTTGGATAGGAATGGCGCGGTAGATCGATGATTTCCTGGCGAATGTATTCTTTATCACCGACAGTCCCAAATTCCACTGAACATTCCTGATAACTGGTTTTAGCCCCCCCCCCGATTATTGGCAGTCCCATCCGTATTCCTGGACGGAACTATTAGTGGAATTATTGGCAGATGTGAATGTAAGGTGGGCACAGGCTTTAATTAGAGACATGGTATCCTTGTGACATCACAATGCCGTAAGTATTAGTTCTGTTTTTATGTCTTCACCTCTCTGGCGTTGAGAATTAATTACTGGTTACCATACTCTTTGACCCCATGTTACTCGTTAATTTCTCCTCTTATTATTCTTTTCGATTATTTCTTGTTTATCTCTTCTTTTTGTATTTTCCACCCACTTCTTACGCCACACCACGCTGCGCCGGCTGGCAGAATGTGACCTTGGCCCCGTGTCTCTCGCTATACGCAAGAATCCAGAATTAGACTTTTCAATGCCCTGACGTGTGGAGCGGCTTCTAAAGGGCAGAAACTTTGTATTTAACCTTTCTCGGCATTTCTGTACTCAGAAAGGCATCCGTTTCCCACATCAGAGTCTCCCCAAGCTGCCCTTATCAACTGCATTCCCACGTATGTTTTTTTACCTCTCTTTCTAGGGCCTGAATTAATTCTACAGGAAAAAAAAAGATAAGGTAATTTATTCCGAAATATGTTTTCTGAATAATCATAAACTGTAATAGGATGTGAGCTCCCTGCTAGCAGAATGATCAGAGCATGGCAGAAAGCAAAAAAAAGTTTATTTATTTAACCTCTTTTTTGCCATAAAAGTGTTTATAGAGGGTTGATTGATCCAATGCCCTGCCTGGGACATATAAATATATGCCCGTCTTCAACTGATTGTAAGCTCTTTTGTCAAAGCATTTATGATGTATAATTTGAAATATTTGAAATATTACAACAGATTATATTCTTGCCCCAGGTTAAAGGAATCCTCTTAAAGGGATAAGAAGGAGAATGAATTGGGTGGTGGACAAGGTTTTGCATGATAAGCCGACAGTGGAATTATTTCTCGATGACACATTGCAGCTGCCCATTTTATTGTATTTGGACAGAAATGTTGTATTTTAAGTGCTTTCACTTTCTCTTTTTTCTTTTACCCCAAATTCTCTGCAGCCAGCTGTTGAACTCGGAGCCTGTGTGGCAAAACCCAACAGCCCCCAGTTATGGGCACATGTTGGCCCCTCGCAAAATAAACTCCTAATAACAGAGATATAAGGGGCAGAGAACAACCTGCGCTGAGAACGTGAAAGCAATGCCTCCTCTAACCGTCTCCCTTCTGATTACCAGAGCCCTGGGTTGCTGTATTTCATCAATGGGGGAGGGGTGCTTGGCCCCATCCAGGTCCATCAACTCACTGCCCTGGTCCTGCCTGATCTTGCCTCTTTCCAGGCCCCTTTAAAATATCTTGGCTAGCCCCACCTCTTTAACTGGCCACGCCCCTCCTCACCTCCTATAAGAAGCGTGAGAGCTCCTGGGGGCCAGCCATTTGTTCATTCCAAATAACAAGTTGCCACAGTACACATGCCATAATGGGGTTCATTCATAAAAAGTGATTCTGGTGAAAACTGGTCTTATATCCATAGCAACAAATAGAATATTCCTGCTGATTGGATCCTGCCCATTGGTTGCTATGGTGAAAATATCACTTCCCAAACTTTGCACCAGAATCACTTTTTTTATAACCTCTTAACAGGATTGCCTCAAGTGAATTAGTAGTTTGCTATGGATTATGTGAATTGTAGTCAAGAAATGCAATTTTCAATATGAATGGCAGCGAATTACACACCAAATACACACTAATGGTACAAGATGACCATTTTTCTACTTATCCTCAATGTACTTGTTTTGTGTTAATATTTTCAGCACCATGGACAGCAGACACAATAGGTTCAAGGATGGCTATTTTCCAGCCATATGCTTGCTATCCAGCTCAAACGGAGTCAAAATAACCCACGTTATTTTATGTATATATATATATATATATATATATATATTGCAGCTTTAGGGAGCTTTAGGGATTAACAATCAAAACATTAATCAAACTCTGAGTGCTTTTCAACACCACCGAACCAGTGTAGCAGTATAAAGAACAGTGTCAAGGCTTATTACTAATTTATTAATTATTCAAACAACTTATTTTTGGCATTTTAATTTGTATCAAGATTTTACTTTCTACATTATCATCTTGCAAACCTACTCAGTGGGTGTTATGTCTAAAGTTTGACAAGTGCTCTCATCATCATACAAACCAGTAGGATGTTATATAACCCCCGTTTGCTTCAGTAAATAAAACTCCATTCAAGCCAGTGGATTTTGTTGTGGTGACCCTTCTAGTTTTCGGATAATATAATGTTTTCAGGCAGCTGTGTGTTAGCCATTCGTCTGAGTGCTCGCTGTGTTATCTGAGCCCAAATCTGGTAGATAAACACCCTGACTCCTTATAATACTGCTTGTGGGGAAACAATAGAGTGACTCGGTCATAATCATCCACCTGGACACTCTGACTAATGAAAGTCTATGGAGGAACTGACTTCATTAGCATTGCCATAAAGCATCAGCTCAGTGCGGTGTTTGAGCCGGGAAAGTCTCCCACAATATCACATGACTGACAACAATGGCCGCCTCCAGGTTTGCAGATAAAGGGAGTTTATTGGCACAAAATAAGATAAAACCAGGTTTTTGTAAATGCCGACCGACATTACTGTATAAAGGACTGGGGTTATTACTGTATACAGCGCTGGGGTTATGCTTAAGGACATACATATTTTTTTTCCATAGAAATGTCTCCTTTAAGGAGTGCTTCAGCTCCAACTTGCAGCTTTGGATTTTTTCCCATCTCTGAAATTTATAATAATTATTATACTATATATATATATATATATATATATATATATAAACTATGGTTGACTTTATACTTAACCAGATTGTTTTGACCACAGGAATAAACTGCATTGTTTAAAATTCTCAGCTGCTACATTGTAATAAAGACCAACAGCGCTTTAAACTGTGCCCTTGGATAGGGCTGACAACGACGGAGCTTTTGAAAAGGGCAAAATGCAGACCCGTCTGGATACGTTATATCAATCCAGGAGTGAGGGAGTGCAAGATACTTTTTTTCTTAGTATTTTTAAATAAACGCCTCAAGTCAAAAAAGACTGTACCGTTTCTAATAAGGTCACTGCTAACATCACTCTAATAGCAAAGAACTTAGAACATTGTGTGTTGTGTATATTATTAAAGCGAGACGAAGCAAAATAACCTTTCTGTAGCTGTCAGACAAACACAGTATGGCTGAAGGTTTTTGGTCTACTTAGAAGATGTGGCAGGCTGATCTTGTTAAGATGTGATGGAGGAACCTCAGAACCAGGACTGAAATCTGCCAAAACCATGATTTATGGACTGGACATCATTCTAGTACAATTATGGCTGTTCACAAGTGAAAGGTAGTAGGAGATAAAAGAATAATCATGGTTTCTTCCAATCAGTGTACAGATTCAGCCATGAAACCCACTTGATTAATTACATATAAAAGACGGTCGGTCAGGGACGGTCATGAGTTGGAACACTAGTTCTTTGTTGGCTTACAGAAATGTATGATCAGAGTATGTAAGATAACGCAACTGTGCATGTGTACATAAATGATGTGCCACCACCCAGACAGCAGGGCCAACCTTGGGTTAGGGCAAGAGGGCCACCTGCCACACTTAGGAGGACCACACAGTACCACTTCTTCTCCCTCACACTGGTGGTCTCTGCATTTTAGAGCAAGCGGGATACTGGGATATGATGTCTGCTTCATCCAGCGTAGCTGAGACCACGTGTGTCCGGGAGAGGTGCTGTAAGTAGTGGACATCTGCCCCAGCTTCAGGGCAGCCTTACTAAATGAGGGGTGGCAGATCATGTGGGCATGCATGAGGTAGCGTAGGGTCCCTGCCACCCAGGATATCTCCTTACCATCACACAGTAGTATCCACTATAGAGTTGATAATTATACATATTTAACTACAGCTCTAGCTTTCCAAAACTTCATATCAACAATTGTCACCAAATCTAATTGTGCCCATGCCTAATTAACCAATTTGGCAACTTAAATGTATGGCATGAGATATTCTCTCTGTTGAATGTAGAACACCAAAGGCAAGAGAGATGTACTTAAAAACGGCAAATAAAATGGAAGGTTAGCAGCAAAAATTAATTCTTGGGAAATTTAAAGTTTATGGATGGAATAATGTGTAACCGACAAACATATGCAACGTTGCAGATATAATATGCGGTGCATTATATACTTTCTGCTCTTGATAAATATTCTCACGGCTTTTCATGTAGATTGCGATGTATAAAAAGTGCATATATTTTGCTGGCATGCAAATAAAAACTATAATTTTGCATTATTGTAAAAAAAAGTATATAAATTGTACAAGGAACAAATTGTACAATTTTAATTTTGCACGTCTTTGTAGATTTATATGTTTTTGCCAAAGTTACTGCAAGTTTCCTTATAGTTAAAAACTGTTTAAAAAAAAAACAAAAAAAAAAACGTCGTATTTAATAGAATGATGAGATTAATTTCCTCATTTCACCTCTTTGGTATCTGTAATATGGGAATGTGAGCATCTATCTGTTCTTCATCAATGTTAAGTGTTCAGAAGGTCACGGTCAATAAACTGCGCTGCCACTCACTGCCACGAGTGGGATTTGGCTCCTGCCTTCGACTAAATTTCTAAAATCCTCCCCACTCCCAGCTGCTAAATTGACAAATCCAATTGCTGTCCCATCTCCAGACCCAGCGAAGCCATCTCAATGCTTCATTCTTCTCATTTATTTCAATTTGCCATGCTTACTGTCTGCTTCTCATTATTTAGGTGAAACGGGAAGGGAAGGAAGACAATTCAGCATTGTTAAAACGGAAGGCAGAGGATAAATAAATATAAAAATAAGCAAAAAAAATTATTAAAAAATAATAAAATAAAAATAAAAAATAAAATAAAAAAATAATAGTATATATATATCCCATTGTGTTTATTATGCTGAAATGGGAATAAGATGGTTGAGAATTCTCTGTGTGAATAGTGTACTGAGAACGCATGCATGGACATAGCTGACAGCGGTGAGGTTTCCTCTACTACCTAACGTATCGCTTCGTCTTAGTCTGTCAATTCTAGTCTTGTCATATATCCCCGAAATATATTTATTGAAAGAAACGCTGCGTAAATTGTTGGCGCTATATAAATAAAAGTAATAATTATAGTAATATTAATAGTAGTAATAATAATAATAAT
>VKOC01007772.1:0-19528 GCA_009364415.1 Spea multiplicata | reverse complement strand
AGTCTAAATAGCAGCAAAAGAAAAAAAAAAGCTATTACTATCTCTCTATCTCCATAAAAAAAACAAGAAAACGCAAAAGACTCGGTAGATTTCACTTTAAGGCCAAACGACCGTTTTTTTCCCCGTGTTATTTACAAAGTAAAGTACAGGAACTGAATTTTGTCACTGTAGTGGAGCTCAAAATAGAAAAAAATATATCTAATTTACATTCAATATACTGTTTATACTGAAATGCGACTGCCTTATATTAATAAGAAAATAAAAAGTATTTTATGCCAATACATAAGAGCTGGTGGGGAAATCCTCATCGGTTCTGGGCAAACATTTACACTCATTTATTGCTAAATCATTTTTCAGACGTTAAATTTTATAAAACACAAAAATAGAATTAAAAAATAATAAATAAAAATAACCTCTTGCACCTCCCTCCTCTGCTACAACAACTAGGATGTGACTGACGGGCAGTTCTAGAACAATATTCAGTATTTCAAAAAAGCCACAATGATAAATTGCGAATATTATTTTGTGACCTGATGGAAGGTTTTAACAAACAAATATGATTGTTTCTTACAAAGGTTGAAATGTATTATTATTATAATATTGTTTATTATGTGTTAAAAAATATTTGATAGTTTTTTATGTGGAGTTCTAAAATGCTCATTAAATATTATATATTGGCTCCATTAAAAACATCAATAGATACAACTTTATATCAACATTTATGTCCAGTAGTATATATATATATATATATACACACTACAGCAGTATTATACTATATATATATAGTATTATATACACAACATATACACACACACGGTATGTATAATATATTAATATATATATATATCATCACGGTATTATATATATTATTCTATATTATATTATATAATAGTATATGGTATTAATATATGTTATATGTAAATATATACATATATAATACCCTATAATATATATAACCGTTAATGCAGGACATGATTTCCTTTATTAACTTTGGGAAATTCAGGGGCCGCTTTATATGAAATGACGCAGTCAATGTATGGCCTGTACGTGACCGTAAGTGTCACAGTTGGACGAGGATTCTTTTTAATTTGTCAATTTATCCATAAAATGTTGTTTTTCGGTAGGACGTTGCCTTCCGCAGATGTACGGCATTTAAACCCTAGAAAGAAGCACCGGGTTACTTATCTTTCCGCAAAAGATTCTCTTTAGGAAGCAAATCTTGGGACAAAGAGTTGGTAGGGACAGAAGACCCTGGAAGCCGTAACATCTGGTCACCGGAGCCAATATACCAGGCTGACAGCCCTTTTATAATCTCATTTCCTAAGTCAGGTAGCCGTGTGATTACCCCGCGCTAACGTGCAGGCCCCTGACAACATCTGTCACATCTGCTGGCAGGCTACTCCATGTGTCCACCACTGAATGGCCCTAAACATGCTTTTTCTTCCGTCGACAAAGCCTCTTTCAACGCAAAAAGGTATGAGGACCCCTTAAATTGTTACCGGGTACACACTGATGTATTAGATCAGATTTTTTTGTGTCGCCGTGAATAACACACACGTAATTCATGAACGCAGCTAAGCATTATATGGCGGCTTAGAGGATTAGCCAATGATTTATTAAAAATTCAGGGCGATGCGAGAACTAAAAGCGTGTAATCCCAGCGACAGGATAGAGCGATGACGATCCCGGAGACAAAATCCTACCCCCCCGGCTCTATACCCCAAACCTCCCTCACAGCCTCCGAATGATTTTATCCTGGGAGGCTCTACAAGGTGCGCCCAAAAGAGAGATTATTTCTTTATACGAAAACCCAAAGATAAGTACAAAAAAAAACAACACAACGGCCAAGAGTGGCCCTTCTCAACCAGACGCGGGAAGCTTAGACCCGAAATCACACGGTTTTACCCCAATCACACGGTGAGCGGGTTACAGGGTTACACATCTGACTCCTTTGTATTCTACTGCGATTTAAAGGGACGCCCCAATGTCCGATGGGAGCCCCCTAAACAAGCAATGCATACAACAGGTCTCCAAAGCACCTCTACGGCGGAGGACTTCAGGATCTCCTCAGAGGACTCTGGCTTTCAGGCCTGTGTTTACTACGAGCGAGCGTGATGAGAACCTGCGCAGAAATTCATCTCGTAAATGGGTACACATTATAACGTACTGGTAGAAAAAGAGTTAACGTTGTTTTATGCACAACAAACTGGAAATACCAGAAAGTAGCACCTGCCCTCAAAAAGTATTATTATCACAGAACGTACCCAAATTACCTAAACTTATCCCAATTGTAGTTGTTAGTTTTGATACATTTGGTCTAAAAGGCAGAGACCACTTCACCGTAGGGTACGTCGAACCGGACGCTTCCCTTTCACTGCTACTTCTAAGGCCGTCCACGCAAATCAGCTCTTAACAAAGGGGGAGGCCATCTTAATGGGGAGGAATAATCATGCAAACCTTGTAACAAGTAGTTAACTGTTTACCGTTAGCAAACATTTCAGTAAATCACGCAGATCCCAAGGAGAGGAAATTGCGGTGCCGTTTCAGATGGTATATGCAGAAACCAGGCCTCTCATACATATACATTTATTTTTTTTACTATGTAAACATTATTACGTAGGCTTAATTAGTGGATAGAATTAGCTTGTGGGATTTGGTAATATGTGTAAAGAAATTACCGGTGCATACAAACCATGAAAAAATGGTAAAAGTGAGGATTAAGTCAAATCTAACTCAATTATAAACATACGTGCGGGGATCGTACAGTTTAAAACAAATAATATTGTAAATGTATAGTTATCGAGTACTAGAGCGATAAAGGTTCTGCCCCCCGAACAAAATAGCAATGTAGACTTTAAAGTAAGAGGTGTTGGAGAGCTAAAAATCCTCAGGCACCTAATGGTTAAACTCTAGGAAACCTTCCAAAGGAACTAAGATGCAGCAGTTATTTGCTGCCTCCTTGTGGTCAATCATT
Source organism: Spea multiplicata (assembly GCA_009364415.1). Lineage (NCBI taxonomy): Eukaryota > Metazoa > Chordata > Amphibia > Anura > Pelobatidae > Spea > Spea multiplicata. The sequence continues at coordinate 16,554 of VKOC01007772.1, read as the reverse complement.
GTTACTGCAGCATTTCAGAAATGGCAATAGGCTGCCCTAAGGTTTATATAAAAATATAATGTATTACTTTTTTACTGAATTATTAGTTTCTGCTCAATAAGGACTATATAAAAAAAAAATTTGCTATTTCTTTTTTCATTTTGCTAAATTGCTTTTTTTAAGCAGTAGTATGGTCAAGGTACGTCGCTGAGGATAGCCATCATAGTCTCTGTGATATGAAAGTACGGCGGCTTTGGGGAATACTTTTTTTTTTTTATTGTGCTAAGGCAAAGGGGTTTATTCATTAAAGGGGAAGTTTGCAGGAGAGGTGTTTTTTTTTTTTTTATAGCTCCCTGACTTCACATTGAACTATGCATTATACAGGGCCAGCTCAGCTCTTATTGCTGGAGAAACCTGACATTGTTGGCCCTTTATAATGAATGGTGAAGTGAGGGAGTTGAAACCTCCTGCAAACTCTCCCTTTAGTGAATAGACGCCTTAGTTTTTTTTTTTGGATGAGCTTTGAAATCTCCCTACAAATGAGAATCAATACTTTGTTACTGATAAAGTTAGTCTGATAATCTTGACATTAATCTTCAATAAAAAGAAGGAATTCCTTAAACTTCTGCTTTTATGGATATATGGATCCAGTTGCAGCCCGTGTATGTAATCGCCAGGGACTTGTAACTTCGCTGTGTAGACTGGAACTCCGCGTAAAAACACTTTCACTCCCTTAGTACATTATTACGGAAGATGATACAGAGGTGATAGGTTGTAATTAAAGAGAGCTGCATGCCATATAAATAGTGTGGAGGTTACTCAAGGAGCCGCTATCTGTGTGCCAGAGATTAGAAGATGGTATCTGGAGCATCAATATTCAAACTTCTCTGCCTTTTGGCCAATATCAAGAGACTTCTTGTAAGAGGGGGAAAACCTGGACCTCTGGTCTTTAGGCTGAAGACTCATTGAAGCCCAAGGTGTCTTTCAAAGCCCCCCCAAGAAAGTCATTAGCGTGGCCAAGAGGGAAGGAGTAGATCTCTTTGAGGAAGGTGGCTCCAGAAGATGAAGGCTCGAGACCACTATGGCCTTACATAGCGCAATCGAGACCATCTTCTTCACTTGACCGTGGAAAAGCGTGAAACCTCATGTTCATGCTGCTTCAATGCTCTTCTGCCTGAGGGCAGTAACTCTGAAAGGGCAAAACACTTGGACCTCTGAAAGGGGAAAACACTTGGACCTCTGAAAGGGGAAAACACTTGGACCTCTGGTTGAGGATGCATGAAGCCCGAGGTACTACAGAACCCCCGGTAAGAGAGTCCTAATCCGAGCTTGCGTCATGTCGGTGTTTTGGTGAGATCACTGCACCATACATTCACATACATTCTTCTTTCCCCTACCAGCCCTGATCACTTGGCGGGCAGAGGATGAATTCTTGTAGCCAACGGCTAGGGTCCTAACGGCATTTTTAGGAATGTATATCTTACTATTCCACTGTTTTTGGGGGCTTTTCTTTGTGCATGCGGTGATTTCCCCTTTCCAGATTAAATTGATACATTTTTTCTATTGTCCGTATGTTCTATTTAATCAGATACATTTTTGTCAAGATGGACCTTCATGGGCAAATGTTCTGCCTAAAAAAAGGGAAATTAGCACCAAAAAGAATTAGCCACGGGGCCTGTCGCCCAATGTCTCGGGGTACGTTCTAAGATTAATGGCGAGAACTCTGTTCTGCCGTTTGGAAACCTCTAGTCTCTTAACCCGACATCATCAAAACTTTATCATGTTGCCGGCGAAGCGTGCGCTCGTACAATACCGATCGATTCAGAGTAACAATCAGGGGGGGAATCAGAAGCTACAGCCAGGTCACTGGAAAGGTGATGCCCGCGCATGACCACGGGGGCAAGAAAGATCGAGTCAATCAGGCCAACGGCGAGCGAGCAGCAGAAAGGGTCACGGAAGACGCTTGGAAATTGGATGTTATTTACTTGGGGACAGCGACGCTGCCGACGAGTTCGTTAGAGCAAAGGAATTTCACCGATGTCTTACTTTTACGTATACGGCGGCTAAGAAATACGGCACGAGAAAAATAACCAATGATTTATGTACAAAAGTTGATAAAGTCATGCGGTTCATCCAAAAATTCACAACATGCAATCTTGGAGAATCTACAATCGAAGCTTTTTAATGAGAGTCCGGTACGGCTGACGATTTTAGTTCCTGTCCAGACAAAGTTATTAGCGGGTCTGAGAGGAGGACACGTAGCAATCATCAGTGTTAGCGGGGAGGAAAACCAACGCGATCATTGAAGTGGCTGTGAATTGGTTCTTGTGGTGCATCATTTAAAGGGATACGGGGGGGGGACCACATTATTCCACATGCGCTACGACAGCCCAAAACGCTGCTTATTCAAGACAAATGTGACCTCCAAGTCCTTTTTTTTTTGTCTATAAAACCCGCGACTCTGTTCAGCCCACCGAGGATTATTTTTAAAAACCGAAATAGCAGAAAGAGCCCATTACAGGGTCGCTATATCCACCGTGTGCTCTTTAATAAGAGCCGAGGGTCCCGTTTCGGCCGGATTCAGCGCAGTTCCCCTCTACACATTTGACTCTTTCCATGTGGCCCCAGCTCCTCGACTTGCAGGAGATAAGTTTGGCTGAAGATGCCCTCTGCTTGCTAGCTAGCCTACCTGGCATAATCATCACCAGCCAGATCCAAAGCTCACTTGCCCAAAAGTTCTAGTGGGCCTAACAAGACCCCCACACACACACACATGCGCGCACACACACACACACATGCGCACACACACCACACATACAAATAAATTCCCCCAAAATGATTAAATCATCACAATACAATATGTGATCGGGGGAAATATGATTTCATCTAAATGTTTTAACACACGCAGCAATAGCGTCCCCTTGGGCAGTTCGGGGTTAAACAGTCTTGACAGGCAAGATCAAGCAGGAACCGAACCAACTTTCCAGAGCTTAACAAGGAAAAGCTCTAGATGCCGGTCCTTCCTTCCTTCCGCCTGTAACACGAGAGCCGCGGCGCTGAATTATTCATCGGCCAAGCAGGACATCAGCGAAGTGCGGAAAGCGTGCCAGTAAAGTCCGCCTCCCCGGGGAACGGGCCGATTACCGGCCCCAAAACACAGAAAATTGGGTTTCTTACTATTAAATACAAAGAACATTTTTTTGGAAACTATATATGCTTTAGACTGAAAGCTCCTTCTTTGTTTGAGTGTCAGTTATATGTATGTATGTATGTATGTATGTATATGTATATATATATAAACTTGTCGTACAGCCCTACAGTATATGTTGGTGCTACATAAGGGCAAATGTGCCTTTTGAAGACCAAATACTTTTCCTTCCAACAGCAACTGTTGCAGACAGTAATTTATAGACATAAATTCTATATCCCAATGAGAAAATCCCCAGATATTGGAGATATACCCCGTAATAAATATAATTTGATTGCATTTATTATTAGATCGGTAGTTTGATATTCTATCGGTATCTTTATTTAACTGCATAGCGTTCAGCAACCATTCGTTTCAGTCTGAGATATAAAGGATTACTGAATGTGCACTTTCCATGCTAGAACTGGGGTTTATTCACTCAACGGGGCGCTTTAATGTATACGATAGCTGTGTGGTCCCTTTAAGCTTCCACAGTCCGTTTTGCAAACACATGGGAAATTCTGCAGAATTAATTTGCCCTTTTCCTCATCTCCCAGCCAAACGCCTGGATATGTGTTCTGCCAAATTCATCTGGAGCAGGTGATGTTCCTCTAATCAGATCCGGCGCTGGCTCTGTTGACCCTTGCATGTCTGCGCATGTGTAAAGGGCTCCCACTGCTTTCAATGGGCGCACTTTCCTGCCGCTGACTGTCTGCTGTAGCTGTCAATCGGAGGTACGAATCCTCCCACAAGAGTTCCAGGAGGTCCAATGAGTTGGCCTCCCATAACACGCTGGATAAAATCTTAATCTATACTGAACTCAATTCACACTTAACCCCTTCATGACAAAGCCCGTACATGTATGGGCTCACAATGCACTGATTTATTGGGTTTAAAGGACAACCCATTGTCCTTAAGGGGTTAAACTGCACCATTACTACAATTACAAACTCTTGGAATTCCTTGTGAACCTAAAAGATGTATTTTCTTGAAAAGCAACCTTTCTCGGCCAGGCTTCCTATTTATTGTATTTATTGTCGCCATCTAGTGGCAGAAGTGTGGCACTACACTTGCAAAAAATTGTATTTAACGTTAAAGTCTCCATTCCTTTTACTCCGAGCCACACAAACAATATAACACAACAACACTTTCCTACTAGTGGGTGATCTGACAGCCGATATTAAGAAGTCTCGTTATTATGGACTCCCAGTTCCCTCAACAACAAGGCTAACGATACAGCAACGCATGGCTACTCGCGCGTCTCACGTGTCCGGCCTCAGGCAGACATTGTTACGATAATGTTTCATAAAAAAAGCTATTCTCATACAGGAAGGAAAACACAATTCAACGGTTTTATAGTTATTCTTTCAGAAAACTAGAAGGTCAAAGATGTTTAGTGAATGGGTCATCAGCTTATAAAAATTTATGTTGATGGATTGTTGTTTTGTTTTTTTTTTTTAAAGGGTCACTGCGCTGAAGCACTCCCCTGAAAAATTAGCAAAAGAAACAAAAAATATTAAAAATAGAATTACCTTAAGGAGAAGCTGCAGCAGAATGCTTCCTCTGCAGTCCGAAGTTTTGGAGCAGCCAATCAGTGGCACAGCAATGATTATAGCACATGCGAACGTGGGGTCTCATTAGACCCCCCCATGCAGAACCTTGGCTAAACCAGCACCGGATCTGACTGCTGGTAAGTTTACCAGGTGGTCAAACTCATCTCCTACACACAAGTAGCTGGGAGATGGGGAAAGGGGCAAATGTGTATGGGGGGCACCAAAGAAACTTAAAGGGACCCCTCAGCTACCGTATGCAATAAAGTGCATAGCCGACGGGACCCTTTAACCGATCATTCCGAAGAAGGGAGGCGATTTTATACCAATTACAGGCCGATTTGATTATGAATTAAGATGCAAAACAGTTACCCCTTTAGCAGATGATTGGAGGTTTTGTTCATTATATGATTTCTTGTAGACCCATGAAATTTATCAATCAATTGATCAAAGTCATTTTAACAAAAACAAGTATATAAAAGGCAAAGAGGATCCACAAACTGCTCCAGTGCATAAGACCCTATAAGATCCATAATCACTATAACTACATATAGTATTAGACGTTATAATCTTTTTTTATCTAAGGAACTGCCCGTCTTATCCCTGATGTATTCCATCACTCAGACGCGCAGCGCAATCAAAACTTTAAATGAATAAATACATTTCAAAAAATACTGATGAGTCTTGAAAAAGTAATAAATACACATACAGAAAGCGGGCCTGCTTAATTATTGCATCAAAAAAAAAAGGGTAAAAATCTATATTTTCAGCAAATAAAGGGCTTAGTGCTCTGTACTTCCCGAGTCGTTCTACGGAGCAGTCAAGAATAAAAATGAAAAATAGATCAGCGCTCAGTTCTGTTTATTTATCCCCGCAACGTCGTGCATAACTCATCGGCAGTTTCTGTGGCCTGAATAATGTTCTCCCCGGCAGCGGAACCTGCAATCTGTACACGGCAGGCGACGGCGACGACGCGTCTTAACGATTCCATCAGCATACATTTTTCATAAAGCGATTATCTTTTTGGCAGATCCGCTGTCTTAAGCTTCCTCCTCCTTCGTCTAATCGTTTTCCTGGTGAGTCGGGTAACAATCCCGAGCGGAGGAGGTCTCGGTGCATTTACCAAACGCGCATTTTACCGGAGGAGAACCTGTCTGTTCGTGTTATATCTCCTGCTATTACCCCTTATTACACGGAGTAACATACAAATAACATACGAGCCTTAACACGGCGGTCAGAACATATAAGGAAAATGTCTGAACATTCATCAGGACAGCAAGGATGCCAGCAATGGGTAAACTATGCAAGCCATGACCATATATTATATACTATATACATCTATTATATACTATATACATATTATTGTATATTATGTATTTTATGCTGACTCAGACCGGATTACTTACTTTGTCCGATGCCTCCGAGGCCAGAAGGTTGGTGGCGAGGGTCTGGAGCTTGTGATGCGCTACGGTTTTGAGCGCAGCGAGACTGCGTCGGGTCATTGCTTGTTTCAGGTTAACGGCTGAATGGCTGAGAGTCTCGACGGCTGCCGGGACGGCCTCATCGCAGGCGTTCAGAATCTCCACGGCCGTGATTCCCATCACACATCGATCTAGAGCACCTTCACGGGGGGGGGGAATATATATTAATGAAAGGCGTTGAATGGGGGCCGTTTACAGATTTAAAGGAATTTTTTATATCCATACTATTTTTGGAAAAGGCAATAGGAATAGGATAATAATCCTTTATCTCCATGAAAAAAAGTCAACACAAAACCCTTTCCAAGATCAACAAATGGAAGTTTTTCTTCTTGGTTTAGGTGACTTTTGGGCAATATTTGGGCTATTTAGATCTTTTAGAGATACCTGGGAATTCTCTGGACTTGCCTCGGATGCTCCGGGTATTACAGAGCCTAAATCTCGTTGAGGGTGCGACTGATGCCTTGCTGATAACTCGGACAAGAAATGTCCCTGTCTTCCTTTTCCGCAGCTCTGCTTCGTTTCTTGCCTCTTTCTTCATCCGCTTCTCCCCGGTATCCGCTCCACTAACCAGGCCTCCCAGAGTAAATCCACCAAAGGGGCGGAGCCTCCACACACAACCTCTCCCCCAATTGGAGAAACAGGGCAGAGGCTGTACACCCAGGCGCCCCGTGGCTCCGCCCCTTTTGCAGAAGTACTCCAAGAGGCCAGAATATTGCAGACAGAGTCATGGAGAAAGAGAAGCCCTTCTGCACCATCTGCATATTCTTGCCTCTCCACATGCCTACCATCGGCGGACAGGGTTTGCACGGATAATTTAGGGAAGCCTGGTTAGCAGAGCTGATACTGAGAACAAGTGGAGGATGAAAAAAGACAAGAGGCAGGACAACAAGCGGAGCTGCGGAAATTATTATTATTAGGTTTTTTTTAGGAAAATCATTTTCAGACATATAATGCAATCCAACCTTGTGATTTGTCCCTGGAGGTGGCAACACCGAGGCAACTACTTTCAAAAGAAAAGGAACCATCGGGAAAAGGACTGGCCCTTCGATTATTACATTTTGAGCATCCCGGTCCATATACTATCGCGATCGTACAGTTCCTGCAGTTGCTTTATTTATGGTACATATAGAACTGAATACTATAGCTGTTATTAAAACATCCTAAATCAGGGGCAAATGCCAAAGCACACGATGGAGATGCCGGTTGGGCCGCTGATCTTACCGGTATCCATCTGCCAAACGTAAACGGAGCCGTCTGAACATCCGACCACCAGGTAATCGTCCGACGGCCTCCACTTTATGACCTGGATGGGAAAGAGATGGCGGGACGCCAGCATGATGCATTTCCTTTCTCTCAAGCTCAGAAGACCTACGGAGTGATCGCTGGCAACCGAGCAGATGCAATGCTGCACTCTTGTCTACAAAATAAGGAAGAAAAAACACATAATAAAAGTTTTTCTCATTCGCAGATAATGCCGAGATATCCACGGAGAGAGGCTCTAGAAATTGGTGCAAATATAGGATTCTTTCCCGTTTCCCCAATTAAATGAAACAAAATGGTGTAGTTTTTGATTGTAAATCAGTGTAATTGTGTATTTTGTGTAGAGGTGCATCTCGTCAAGGCGCAGTAACCATTATCTGATCAATGTCTTGCCCTTGAGATCTTTATTCTCTCCGGCCCCAACGTAAGTTAACATTAGGAGAAGACCGTGACAGGTAGTTAGGGAGGAGGTTGTGGACCTGGTGGGTTAACGTGTCACTTAGGGACATGATTGAATCTTTGCGACCGCGTGGCTGCAGACGCTCAGGTGGATGGAGAATGCCGACGGGGAGGACACGGGGCAGCGAAAGCTCGGCAGGATAATGCTGGGTAAGCCATCAATGGAAGGAGAAGGTGACCTTTGAGAGTCGACATGCGGCTCGGCTCATACAGATCCCGGGCTCAGACGGAGAGTGTATTGATCCGTCACATCCCATACGCAGTAATAACAAAAGAAGAAACTACCAGCGATTTCTTTTCTTTGTGCAACAGTGTTGCATATCCACAAAAAAAGCATCCAAAGCCATCAAAGCTCCACCAGCCAATGGTTTGTTGGTTTTTAAGTCACAGAAAGCTTCTCGGTTCCTTTGGCTCCTCGCCGTCCTCGCAGTCTTATGTTCCCACCACCTAGTGTGGATTTTCTAAACTCATTACTAGCTGACACTCATCACCGAGGAGGTTTAGGTTCCCCTCTTCCTCGCCGATGTCCCATGCGCAGTAAGGTCTGACGAAGGCTGACGACCACCCAGCGATCCCTACCAGGAACGTAATGTCCTTCAAACCATCTGCGTCCCTTTAAACACGCGTGGATAGACAGAACACGATCCTTAATGTAAGACGAGACATTCATTCTGATACTTACACTACAGCTGTCCGGTGGGACGAGAAGCTGCGTGATTTCACCTCCATGCACACAGAAGATGTGTTTCATCTCGCCAGAGAAGATGTCCCACACGATGACAGAGAAATCCATGCCCCCGGATATCAGGTAGCGCTGATCGTAGCGGGAGGACACTTGGTGGGGGTACAGTATGCATGTTACTTTGTTTCGATGTCCCCGGAGAGTCCTGTGAGGAGGCCACCCTAGGAGACAATAGTAGAAGAAACTTGGAAACAAATTGCTCAAAAGGAGGAGAAACAACATGAGGTCAGACTCTAGAACTAGAAGGTCAGGGGCTTAGATGTCTCCAGGAGAACGTTATCTCACCTCTTCGGAGCATATGCTCCCCTTGCAAGAGCTGAACTATGGCCGTCTGGGTGGCGGGAACGATAACAATGCTGCCATCTTCTCGGCCGCACACCAGCCGTCCGTGGGATGGGATGTACACGCTGGCCGTAACCTTAAGAGGTTCAGGGCTGTTGGGCATCACACTGAGCTGGTCGATGATCCCGGCTGGGAGGGGGTTGAGTTTGTCAAAAGCCTCTTGGAGAGACGTGGTGGTGGTGATTCTCAGGCCTGCAAATCACGGGTTTTTAGGACACGAGACACAAGACTCTACAGGAAATGGTAGTTTTGATTTCTTTACTGCATTTGCCTGCACTTCCACTGGAAATCTATTCTATGTATCTACTACTCTTTGTGTAAAAGTAGAATTCTCTCTTTCTGTGACTTTAAACCATGCCCTCTAGATCTGAAACATTTAAATGCTTCAATAAAGGTCTTCCTATACTATTTCCACTTTTGTAGGCAAACATTTTTGCCCACTATATATATATATTTATAAACATCCATTGGTGTGACAGCTTTTTGGGACATTTTGTTTAAAAGGAAGGAACTTTACTTTATGGATGCCAATATTTTTGGCAAAAAGGTAGCAAACTAACTTAACGATGAGTTTCCCGTTCAGAACTCATGTCTCTTCTCATCGTTCCATCCTTTCAAACTCTACCAAAACCATTTGCGATCATTGGGGAGGAATAATCATGCAATTTATATAAATACAGGATTATTTAGTGCACCTAAAAGATCATAATCGTACTTTCCTCGTGTACCAATCCGTCTTAACATGTTAATGTTATTATTACATTTCTTCCCCTGTTGTATTAACGCTATACATTAGTGATTTCATGGAGAAAAAAATTGAGGATTCGGTAAATGTGATCTTATATGTTTTATGCAACAAAACAAAATGATTTAAAAAACCCACATTCCGCTGCGTACGATACAGCACAGCTGGGTGGATTAAAAAGCAATGATTTTTTTTTTTTTTTAAACTATTTTTTAAAAATCTGATTTTTTAAAAAAAAAATTAATCAGATTTTTTTAATGAAATGGTTTTGGAGGAAAAAAAACATCTAAAGATAGTTTTCTATTTAACGTACATTATAGTTCAAAGGTTATTCAGCACGAAATAGAGCTTATTTATGTAAATTTAAAAAAAAAATTTAGTTTAACCGCTTCAGTTAATAAACCGACGTTTAAGCAAACACAATAATACGTATGTTATATAATATGTTTTCGTTACATAAAATAATTCCAGTATTTCTCTGAATAGGAGCGATTAGTCTATTAAAGTAAAATCAGTTGGGATAAAGCGGTTTTTATTCTAATCATGAAATCATCTGATTAGACCTACCAGCCAGAATCAGTCTTTACATTTAAAATCATGAGACTTACTGACTAGTGATTTAATTCAAACCCACCCCCCTGCGCAGTGCAGCCCCACAGCTTAAAAGCAATCGAGAACTAAAGTCACGGCGGTCTCCTGCTCACCGGTGTCATCGCCTTTAGTCTCGTGCTGGTCGAGGTCCTCGGGAATGCTCCAGATACACAGCCGGCCCGAAGAATCTCCCTGGATGAGAAGTTTGTGGAAAGATACTCTGCGTCCGTAAAAAAACTTGGTCACCGGAGGGCAGATTAGCATCTGGGAGACAGACAGACAGACAGACATCAGAATCATTGCATTTAAGCATAAGTTAACTTTTGGAACATGCAAAGTGATAAATATGCCGTTGGAGATGTCTTTCTGCAGTTGACAGCCCTTCAAAAAAGTACCGTTCTAAAGAGTTTGTCCATTAAAATACCATGAAATGGCTCAGAAATCCAGCACAGACGGGGTTAATGATGTAAATTACTATTGTAGCTGGAAATAGCTGATTTTTAATGGAATCTCTTCATAGGCGTACAGAGGCCCTTTATCACTCCCATTTCTCTCGTGTTTTGCGATGGCCCTTTATCACTCCCATCACTCCTGCGTTCCAATGGCCCTTTATCACTTCCCACACCTCCTGCGTTATCCAATGGCCCTTTATCCACTCCCATCACTCCTCGCTCTCCAAAATGGGTGGGGGCTCTCCGATCACCCTCGCGTCTCTCCCTTTATCACTCCCATCACTCCCATGTTCCAATAGCACGTTGTCTTCGCTGATTCAAGTTTTAGTTTAAAAGGCTGATTGATGGTTCTGGCTATGTCATCTGAGTGACCCCAAACTTTTGAACAGTAGTGTATGTTATGTAATTATTTATAACCTGAGGATAGAAAAGCTGAGAAGGACCTCTGTTTGAAACTTTCCACTCTGGACAGGATCAACCCCAAACCAGAGGGGGAAACCCCCAAATATAAGATCCTAATTTCTCATGAGCCATTCTAGACGCATTTTAGTGAGTTTAGAGTCAATTATTAATTTCTAGGGTGATATCTGGTTTTTGGTTTTACATTCTGGCTTATTTTCTGTCCAGAAGCACAAACCTTAAACCTGCAAACTGTATTTACTCGAGCGCAGCCACAAAGCGTGATTTTCTATTAACACGGATCAAATGGAATAAAAAAACAAGACAAGACGGTTAAGTAGATTACATAAAATCTCTTCTAGGGTTTTTGTCCCACTAAAGGTAGACTTTGATATCGCAGCCGTGTCCACCTAGAAACACAGAACCTGCCGGCAGATCGGCCCAATTCGGCCCATCCGGTCTGTCCATTTCTTGCTGTAAAGACTCAAACCTTAATCAGTCGTTGGGCTCGTCTTAGATTCAGGAGCCGTACGCTGATAACCATGCATGTTTAAATTCCCTCACTGTATTAATCTCTACCAATTCTTCTGGGTGACGGTTCCATGTATCTACCATCCTCTCAGTAACGTAAAACTTCATTACATCTCACCTGACCCTCTAGTGTTAGATGATGACCTTTTGTAGTAAAATCTCTCCTCTGAAATGAACTTCCATCCTGTACTTTGATAAATCCCCCATCTTTGTTAAGGTTTGCTCAATGGCATAAAATGTAGAATTTAACATTGTAAATAAAATAACAAAAAAATGTGTAAATTAAATCAAATTGGATCTAGAGATGGAGCCCCCAATGGGTACGACCACCAGCTACCAATAAGGCCAAATTTAAAGGGACTGGGCATTACCGACTGCATAAATATAGGTGGTCCTCATCCTTAACCGGAGAAGAAGACAGACATACTATGAAACTTGTACATTTTGTCTACATTATGTGGAGCCGGCATGGTGTGGCTCTCAGTGATTTAGTCATACAATGCCCCCGGACAGCTCCTCGCCCCCGGATGATCTGCCTCCATTGTGACGGGCAGTCATTGTACTCATTGTGATTATCCTGAACACTGTCCACCAACAGATGCACCAAGTGGGAAAATAAGACACATCAATAACAATAATACAATTCAGCGAGTAGAATACGGGGTTAAAAGGCTACAGAACAGCAAAACACGCAGAAAAACGTCAAACCGTGCAAACAGGGGCCACAAGGCGCAGGTGAGGCGTGTGACAAACCTCTCTATGAAAGGAGAACGCATGGAAGAAGGTCCAAGTCCATGCGTTGTGCAAAGTTACATCTGTCACGTTAGCTCAGCAATTGAACTATACATTTTGCGGGGCCAACCCAGCGCTTGCTGCAGCTGCCCTGTGACCTGGGTGGGTGGAAACCCTCCCATAAATAACGCCTTTTGGCAATCACTGCGTATCGATGCTTCGGGTGAATTGGAAAGCTGCAAGGTCTTGGGTTATCGTGACTCGTTGGGACTTTGGGGTTGGCCTTTTATAATGTAAAGCAAAGGCAGGAAGATGAAATTGCAGCTTCCCTGCCAACTGACTCCATTGTGAATAAATCTTATAAGAGTGCCAATAATACCCAGACATGGGTCACGTTTTAGAGTTTCGCTTTAAGACCTGCCCATCATGTCCACTGGCTTGCAGAAACGGGCAAAAAGCTCAGGTTAGTCCTTAGTTGCCAAACCAGAAATCGGGTAGAAATTGGTTGCATGCATAGAAGAAAACGCCTTCTGAAGAAATAGGCCGGAGAAGATGAAGAACCCACATCACGGGGAGAGCATCACACCAAATCTCTTACTATTGCCTCTAGGGGGCGCACACGACACAAAGTCTGCGGGGTGTACAGCTCCCTGACTTGTGACCGGTCACACAGACGTTCGCAAGCCGGAATCCGGACCTCGGCCTCCACATCGCAACTTCCCTGGTCCTGTCGCGCAAACCAGAAGAGCAGAATTATGGGAAAATAACACGCCAAGAATATAAAAGTGTGACGGCGACTGGATATACATCTATCGGTCTGTAAATGGGAGATAGCCGACTCCACCGGTCAGCAGGACTTTCCCAGCGGCGGCCACTAACAAAACAGGAGTGACGCGCTTTTATCTCCCAATGTTCTCTATTGTCAACAAGTTGTGGCATGCGAAAGAATGGCTTATAATGATCTGTCTGAGGTTTTTATCTTAAAGAGGAAAGCTAAGTCCCAATACTGGTATAAAACATTAAAAGTTGGCATTGTCTTCAGAATAAGACGATGTTACCCTCCACCAGAATTCCCGACCAAGCGAACATCCAAAGTAATCCCCTCTGCTGGATTTAAGTGGAACTGCGATGGGTTTTCACTTAGTAGCCAAGCTTAATATGGATCACAAAAAATATATATGGCATGCGATTTCTAAATACATTTTCCCTGATTTTAGGTTTCATTCACCAAGCGCATGGACTCACCTGCTTATCTTCTTTCGGCATGACGCTATAAAGCAGCGGAGGGATCGAATTTTCCACGGCTTTCCCCACATCGATGCGGAAGGAGTCGCTGGCTGGTATACAGCTAGGAAAAGTGGAGACAGAGCTATTAGAAGGGCAATTAATAAATAAAACCATTTTTATTCTCTCTATTTTTTTTACAATATGTTTATTTCATATTCATAAGACCCCCTAAAAAAATTTGAAAAAAAATGGCTGGATAGATGAGCCAAATGACTGTGATGTCATCTTCCACAGGGAGAAATGTATAGTTCTAAAAAAAAAATTGAAAAAAAAATGTTCCATTGCAAGAGCAAAAATAGACTACTTTTAATTTCCCTTGATAAATAACACATTAAGTAATTCACTTATAAAGATCAATTCCAGTACAAAGTTTAAAAAAAGAGGTTTTATCCCCATAGCAAATTATTACCTTATACGTGGTGTAACGGTGTGCAGAGTAAGTGGAACGGCACCTTTAGTAACAACGTATTTGGCACAAAAAGCACATTTTTGACAAAGGATTGAAAAAGCGCTGAACATTACCTGGCTGGGAGTTTGTAAATAAAACTTTGGCCGTCTTCTGTCCAGATAATCACTTTATCCGCTGATATAAAGTCGCCGCCAGTCCATGTCTGACCGTCTTCATTCGGGACGGAGCATAACAAGGAATAGTCCCCGGCATCAAAAACCTTGACAGGAACGAGAGCGGAGTCACTACAATATAACCGAGAGCACCAGCCAAAAAACAAAACAACAATCTGCTTGGGTTTTACTCTATTACTGAAACTTACAATCAACTCTATCCCTTGTTTCAGCCCTAGAATATATATATTTATATACGTATATATACGTATATATACACACACAATATATATATATATTATAGTATATATATATATACATATATACACACACACACACACACACCGGTATATATATATACATACATACACACACACCACCATTTGCGCTGTGGGTGCCAGTGGATAAATACGATTATATATATTCTGCGATTCTTTGATTAGATTACAATTCTAAATGGTCTGCAAAGTCACAAATAGGATTATAAAGATTTCTTTTTTAAATAACAGAGTTTGTCTTAAAAGGATTTGCTTATATCCTAGTATGTTAAATATTTGCCACCATTTAATATTCTCTATATATGCATCTACTAGGCCAATGGAATATAAAAATAAAAATGCGAAACACACACATATATATATCTATATGTATATATATATATATTACATATACACACACACATATATATATATATATTACATATACACACACACACATATATATATCTATATATCTATATATATATATATATATATTACATATACACACACATATATATATCTACATATATATATGTTACATATACACACACATATATATATATATATAGTATATAAAGATTAGCTAATGGTTGACTACATAGCAAAGAGACAAACGCTATACTTCTATTATATCAATTTAATTATTATATCAAAAACCTCTTTGTAAACAACATTTGGGGTATAAACTGTTTTACTTGAGGGTACCGAGCGACCCTGAGTTTGAGTATGAAGGATTTTCACCTAGACTGCCTTTTCAGCTGTAGCTCTACCAAAACCGATATACCATTGTCCCGGACAAAATACGGGTCAGGACAAATCATTAAGATAGAGGAAAAAAAATGTACTCGTGATTGAGGAAAATAACAGAGAAAACCCAAATATGGAGAAAAAGACAACAATATTGTCTTGATGTCAGCCAACAGGGAAATGAAAAAAAATCATGGTGAGAACTGAAGAAGTGGGAATATGAGATCCAATCAGAATACAGCCTTTCAATTGGTTTGCACGAGGGAGTTGCATGAGGCATTGTGATTGGCCGGTTTGAAAACAATACAATGATATACTACGTTACTCAGTTAGTTATCCAAGTCTGTCTTGTTATAGAGATCCGTAATGCCCAAAGACCCAAGGAATTTGTTAAAAATGCTTTTCAAGTTCACTAATATATAAATTAGTAGTGTGCATTATACTTCACATTAAAACAATGGACTGGAAATTAATTAATATATAAAGCGTAGGCATTGATTGGCTCGGAAATCAAACTGTACTAAAGACAAGACTAAACAAGATATTTCTGAAAATGTCCTTACCCTCCAATATTTAGCGCATACGACCAAGAGCGACCGTTGGGTAAACGTGCAGAACGAAATGCTTTGGCAGTTCTGGCAGTAAATCGGCTTGGATTCCTCTTCAAACACCGGCTCTGTGTCCTGCGAACAGAAAAAACATACAAAGGATAAAATGTCAAACAGCGTAGCCCTACATATACATCTCATGAGATTGTAAGCTCTTGCGCGTAGGGCCTTCTTTATCTATGTATCGGTTCATTTTAGTGTTTATAGTTCTAGTTTTGTCAGACCCTTTGAACGTACGGACTGCAAGAAATGCTGCGGAAACTGCCGGTGCAATATAAATAAATGATAATAATAATGATAATAAACACCTATCATAACCTCTGCCCTGCTTACACCGAACATGCATATAACAGAATTCATTGATTCTTCAAAAAGAACGAAAACTTATTAGTTTTCTAACGAACCCGTGCAGACAATCCAAAAATACTGATATGTATTTGTCATATTACACCAATGTACAGTTTGGGGTCCTCGTTTTTGAATGAAAACCAAATTTTGTCCATTAAAATAACATGAAATGGATCAGAAATCCAGCGCAGATGGGGTTAATGCTGTAAATGACTATTGTAGCTGGAAACGGCTGATTTTTAATGGAATCTCTTCAAAGGTGTACAGAGGCCCTTTATCACTCCCATCACTCC
>VKOC01007770.1:0-19895 GCA_009364415.1 Spea multiplicata | reverse complement strand
TATGTGAGTATGTATGTGTGCATGTATGTGAGTATGTATGTGTCATGTATGTGTGTGCGTATTCACCATGAGCAATACAATAGTTTCATAAATGTATCATTTGGTGAATATAAAGCATTCTATAAGGCACTCAGTTGCTATTCTCCCCACATACTGCAGGGGGCAGCACTTGGCACGGTCAGCATCCCATTGGGATAAATACGGCCGACGCAATCTCCTTACTGCTGGCTCCGGGCGGCGCGACAAATCAAGGACACGACAACTCAGATTTTAACTTATTGTTTAATTTTAATAAATAGCTAGAACAGTTTCCATTTGGTTATAAGTGGCTTCCATTTTTCTGCTACAAGCTGTATCTCCCTCGGGGGGCTGGGGCATTAGAACAGGACGCCGCGTGTACAAAACACCGGCGGGGGCGAGGAAAATGATTTTGGGTCCTTCACCTGGGTGAAAGCTTCTTTAAGTTAACCGTTTGAATAATTAATGGCGTTATAGAGAGGGGAGCGCTATAAAAAGGGGGGGGTCACAATGGAAGCACGATTTAAAAGGCACATGTAAACCAGAAAGACAGCCCAAAAAATCCATAACCCTCGTATCCTGGGTATCCTCAAACCCGGCAGGTTTGGGGCACGAAAGGGTATAAGGTTGGCAGTGATGTTTGGTAAAGAAGGAAGATTTTCGGGGAGAAAAAAATGTGAAACAGAAAAGTTTGAACGGAGATTTGGGCTGAGATCTGATTTTATTTCAGACAAACGCTGAATTCCTTTTAATGTATTTTTTCTTTTTCTGCGGAGAGAGCAAGAGAAGAGACAGTCAGTATTCGTGTTAAAAGATCTTTTCTTCTAGCCTAAAATATATATTTTCGTACTCGAGATTGAATATGGCTGCCCTGAAAAATTAATCCCACGGACACAAGCCGCGTAATAATTTGGCCGGCCTTTTGGCGTTCTGGGTATATTAAATCTATGACTGCGGCAGGAGAGGCTCAATAAATAATAGTAAAATAAAATATATATAAAAAACAAATATATAATAACACTACACATAATAAACAATTAACAAGAAATAAATACAATATATATATATATACAGAATAAAACCAAATAATAAATAATTATAGTAATAAATATTGCATGAAAAATAATAAAATAATAATAAAATCAAAAAATAATAAATAAAATCTTGATGAAAATAAATGAATTACGCTATTTATCCATGGGATTTTTCCTAATCGCATACTAAACTGCAGACATTATAAAAGTCCGGGCCAATGCTTTGTAAAACCTGTCTATATTTTTTGCCTGAAAACCTGTGTTACTCACCTGTAATGTAACAGTAAATTAACTACACTATAGCCCTTGTTTCTGAAACCAATTTCCGAGCATGCATTGCACAACGCCAAGAAAGCCCAAAATACGCGACAAACAACCCTTTAGCTTGCCGCTTCCATGCAAGTGAGAGCCGTTACCAGCCGAGGCTGCGGTTCTAATCGGAATGTTGGGATTAGAACGTTTCCGCTACAATTGTTACAAAGTAAAAGAACCCCCAGATTTCAAGCTGACAAATGATGTCACATTGTTACTTCTGGGTGTATTCACTAACCTCAGAGTCTGCAGAAAATGTTGAATGTTTTCTGTGTTACGAAGGTCTGGCCCCTGAGGGCCAGTAGATTTAGAAGACACCGTACACTGTATAGTGACACCAGCGAGATGAAACGTTCAACTCTACTGCAAACTCTCCTATTAGTGCATACCCCCCATCAACTTATAAAACTCGGGACCCTCGCAAAACCAAATAATGTCATCATTATTTGCGGATACACACTGGAACACGGATACATATGTTACAGACGGTGTAACATATGAACGCTGGGACATAAGGCGGCCGGAGACACGTATGCAGAGCCGTCAAACGGGCATCCTGAAGCTCGTTGACCTACTAAGCATGCCCAGAGCAGCAGCTACCGGCAGGGGCAGGAGGTACGGGGCAAGAAGGCAGATTGTCGGTGGGTAGTGGTGGAGGTAGAGGAAGATAAGGATGAGGAGTGTTAGTGGGAATGGAGGATATGTGATTATGGCGGACAGGAAATATGTTAAACAGGATGTAGAACATGTATGTTTCCTGTATTATGTGCTAGAGAGGAATGCGTCGTCACGGTAACAGAATTTTACATATTTAGGGAATAGTTTTGTAGGCGGGGACTATGAAAAGGAAATGATGTAGGTAAAGACAGGAAGTGGATGCAGACAAATCAGACAGGAAGTGCTTGTAAGACAACATGGAGGAAATGCTTTTCATGCACAATAAAATGATGGGGTACCTGTTAGACAGGAACGGGGAAGGTGGAGAGAAAAGAAATTATGCTACGGGAAAGGATAAAAAAAAAACGGTTTAATATCGAGTGAAAGGAACCGCGATCAGCATGATAAATTTAACTCTTTCCAGACTGACGCATCGAACACTAGAGTGTCTGCATCTCCACGTTGTGTGACGGGCGATGAATTTTTTGGTACAAGGTGCTTCGGGGTTGAATTTTTACCAAAAAAAAACTAAAAACAAAGCTTATTTGTTTGATTAAATACCAGCCACGGGGCACAACTATTTATGCCCCAAAAAAGATGGTTTTTGTAATAAATTATAAGAAAAGAATAGGTTTTAGCGTCCCGTGTTTGATGTCACAGTCTGGATTGAGGCTTATGGGATAATGGATGTTACAGAGAAATTAATATAATGGAATAGGGGAGGGTAAGAAAAATGGGGGAAAAGACAATGAGGGGGAGAACAATAAAATAATCCATTGGGGGGGGCGGGATTGTTCCTTTAGAGAACCCCAACTGTATTGGGCAAAGTCGGGGGGGGGGCATTTGGCTATAGAAAGTGAGGAGGCTTACCTTCCAGGTAGTTACGGGCTACAAATTTCAAGAGCTCATCCAACAGGATTACGGGGAAGGAGATCTTGAGGACAACAAACCACTGGGTGAAGTTCAAGGGGGTCAACTTGAAGATCATCTGTTGGGAGGAACGGAATGAGTCAAATAATGTAACATAAGAGCGCAGTCGGTGGTAGAAACGACACATTTGTCCCCACATTTGACTTCAATAAAAAATATATACTTTTAATAGATGCATTTTGTTGCATAAAGTTCCTTATGGTTATCCAGAAAGGGATATCCAAAGGTTAGTGGTCAGGGATTGTCCACATGCAGAAGGAGTCTGGTATGATGTTTGAGGTTTTGTACTCACGGGTAGAGGTTCAACGTAGAGGATAAGGAAGTGGAGGGACATAGAGAGGCAGATGGAGCCCAGCAGCCAAATGTTGACCCATGGGGGCATCCTGATCAGAGACTGGTTCTCTGATAAACTGTAAGAAGAAGAAGAAAAGAATTCAAGATAAATGGATACGATGAGAGTAAGATAGCGTCGCAGAAGTTATTCGGAGCTACGTTGGCTTTTGGCCAGGACCGGGGAAGACATTTTCATTTGCTCTCGCTCCTAAGAGCACTTCCTAAGAAGGATGTCAGCTGTGTGCTGAAAAATGGGTTCCCCCGCCTCTGATATTTTATAGATCTCTTATAGATTCTGTAAACTTATACAAGTTCTACATTTTTTCTTTTTACAATTTTTATTGAGGCGGAAGTTGAAGCGAGAGTATAGAAGCATTTCCTTGCCTGTTGAGAGCGTTGCACATCTCGATGGTGACGAGCACAGACAGGGCCATGGTCATGGGGACCGGAGACTCAAAGATTTCACACTCCAGGCCCTCAAACTCTGCGTTGTCTTCTGTGCACTGCATGAAGTGGCTCTGGGGGTAGAGAGAAGACGAGAGATTGAAATCGCAAGCCACATGTCTCTCGCTAAAAACAGAAACCTGGGCAATTATGCCGTAACAGGACTGGTCAATGTCTTCGCAGGCTAGATTACAGTATTGGGGTGAAAGTGGTAACCGGACTAAGGAAAGAAAGCGAAAAAGTCTCACCAGCTGGTAGAAAGTAACTTCAGGACCATCTTCAGCGTACAAGAACCACCAGGCAGCAGCTCCGACGGTGGCAGCACCTACATAACCTGTAGAGGACAATGGAGAGGTATACGTTGAATGATGATTTTCCATAGAATGCGGAATGCGTCCAGTCTGTGAATCTGAAACATTCTAAATTAATTATATATGTTGCACTTTCTAACCTCCAATGGCCATGTAGCGGAAGAACAGCCATCCGCTGATGAGGGGCTCCTTGGGGCTACGGGGTTGCCTGTCCATGATGTCCAGATCAGGGGGGTTGAAGCCCAGGGCTGTGGCTGGCAGACCGTCTGTGACCAAGTTCACCCAGAGAAGTTGTACGGGGATCAAAGCCTCAGGCAGACCCAGAGCAGCAGTCAAGAAAATACTGTACGGGAAAAAAAAACAGGGTCAAATCGTAACGAACGATGTTCTGGAGCAAACGCGTGGAGAAATCACCATGGGATGTGAAAACCAATGGAATGCTTAGAGGTGTGTGGTTTCCAAAATCCAGGTACAACACTCACCAGACAACCTCTCCTACATTGGAGGAGATGAGGTAGCGGATAAATTGCTTCATGTTGTTGTAAATGGCACGGCCCTCTTCTACTGCAGCCACAATGGTGGAGAAGTTATCATCAGCCAACACCATCTCGGAAGCTGTCTTGGCCACAGCTGTTCCAGAACCCATAGCAATACCGATCTCAGCCTTTTTCAGAGCTGGGGCGTCATTTACACCATCACCGGTCTGAGGGAAGACAAAGGCGATACAGTGTGTCATACAGAGACCTCGTGACGTACCACCCATGGTCTGCCACCCCAGCTTGGATGGCCTTGTAGAACTCACCATAGCTGTGATCTCATCGAAGGACTGCAGGAACTCAACGATCTTGGACTTGTGTGACGGCTCCACTCTGGCGAAGCAGGAAGCACGTTTGCAGGCCTCTCTCTGTTCGGCGGGGGGCAAGTCGTCAAACTCACGGCCGGTGTAGGCACGTCCTGTGACCTCGTCGTCCTCACCAAAGATGCCAATACGACGGCAGATGGCAATAGCTGTTCCCTTGTTGTCACCGGTGATCATGATGACACGGATACCGGCTTCACGGCAGAGCTTGATGGAGCCTATAACTTCCTTACGAGGGGGATCCAACATACCCACGCATCCAACAAAGGTCAGGTCGGTCTGTAAGAGAACATTTTAATGGAGTGGTGTTCTGGAACACAGACAAACTTATGATGGAGATGTCAGAGACATGACCAAACATCATTTAAGAGAGGAGGAGGACGTTAGATAGCAAACTGCCATCACTTCTTCTTACCACTGATGGTGGCTTTAGGAGTTATCAGTGTATTCTTACCCCAAGCAGAAAAAAAACCTGAATAGAATATACTACTCTAACAGCTTTTTGATTTTCTTAGCATTTGGGGGGCAATGGGTGGGCACTCAAAACATAGAAGTAAGTAGAAGCGGCTGGTGAAGGCCATTGAGAGATGTTTTATGATGATATTATATTATGATATTTTCTTCAAGGACAAGCAAAACCACTGCAATCATTTTCTCAACTGTTTTAAGAGGTCTTATCGTGAGACCCTCAGTACCTCATAGTCAACAAACTTGGTGGCGTCATCAAGCACCATGTCTTCTCTCTTTGGTGGGGTGTCCCTGGTGGCCAGAGCCAGACAACGCAGGGTGTCTCTGCCTGTACCCCATTCCTTGATTACGGACATGATCTTCTCCTTGATGGGAGCGGTCAGGGGGACACGGGTTGTTCCAACGCGGACGTAGTTGCAACGGTCAATCACACCCTCGGGGGCACCCTGTGAATGGAAGTGTCAAAACACACAAAGAAGATTAGTTTAAATGTTCATCTTAACCCTTAAATCCCTTGATTTAATGTACCCCCCCACAAGACTAAACAACACAAACACAGTAGGGCATTGTTATGCGGCAAAAGGGCTGCTGCTCCCCTTCGGCCTGTCCCCTAAGGCTTGGGACTAGTCGGCTTAGTCCGGAATACACCACTGGTGGGACCCTACGTCCAAGTCCACGCGTTCCTCAACACCTCACCTTCACAAACATCTTGTTTCCAACTGCAGCGCGGGAAGCCTTGGCTGGGGTGCAGTACACAGACATGGACTTTCTGTCGCGGGAGAACTCCAGGGTGAATTCTTTCTTCATCAGCTGCTTAATAACCTGAAAGGTCGGAGACGCGCAGGGTTATGAGGAGGGACATCGCAGCGTCCACGCTACTATACATTCTAACTGAGATCTGGGGGCTGGTGATACAATGTATCAGAACTAAAGCCTCGCCTAGGGGTTCTGGTCAACTAATGCCATAAAGGATGATATAATTCACATTTTATTCTATGTTTTTTTCCTGGCACACTAGAACTATCCAGGTCACCGGTTTTTATAATAAGAATAGAATTACAAACAATGTACAGTGACACGTAGGAGATAATGATAGAAAAAGAAGCCGTAGTCTAAAACTAGAGAGTTAAGGGGTTTAGATGTAATGCAAGGAAGTTGTACTTTACTGGGAGGGTGGTAGATGAGTGGAACAGCCTCCCAACAGAAGCAGTAGTGGCTAATACAACAAACACCTATGGCTTTATGGCCAAGGAACAATGAAATGTGAATTGTATTTGTAATTGTGCCATGCACCCATTCTGTAAACACAGTTAGTGGTCGGTGACGCCAGAGGCGTGTGATGTTCTACGCGAGTCATACGAGGGAGCCGCGTGTAAGACAGAGACGGCAGGTGTCTGGGAGAAAATGTAACCCAGGGAATCATTAAGAGGCAGATAGCTGGAATGGAGTTAAGTTTCTTGCTCCTGACGAGCTGAGGGCAGGTGGTTGGCGAAGCGAGGTCCTCGGTACGCGGCTACATGTTACAGAATTCCGTTTCTATAACGGTGCCGTGGAGGCAGAAGGGATTAGATGTCACTGGATGGGCAATATTTCTGGGAAGGAGAAGGTTATACTTTCGTGGTACTTGTGGGCACGCGGTTAAGCTGGAATGGAACGGGTACATAGCGGAGAAGACTCTACTCGTCCTGGAACTGGAGATTTATCGTAGGCAGACCACATGGCTATAGGTACCAGCCGGCATCTATAGGATTTAGAATCAGAGAGAGTTTCTTGTACTCACAGAGTTGCAGGCATTGGCGCGCTCAACTTTGGACAGGCTCCTCACGTCTGTGTTAAATACGTTCATCTTCTCAACAAGAGTTGTCAACGCGGTCTCGGTGGCTTCACCGACCTTCTCAAATACACCCTTGGACTGGTAAAAAAAATAAATATACAACAGGGCATTGGCTCCGCGTTTTAAGATAAAATCAGCCACGGGGGGGGGGGGGGCACGAGCGCTTTCTGATCAAACACATTAATGTCAAAAACATAGAAGGTTACATTTCCATGCTTTGTGAATACTCAGTAAATGTGTCAAGCAGTAAAATAATCTAGTCTATAGCGTTCTATAACCTTTATGGCAATTAAACAGCCGCTGTGAACACGAAACCAAATTTTGATATATTGATAAATAATCTTCCAGCTGTTTCAGTCTATTCTTCATTTATCTATCAGTTATTCCTCCTTTATTCCATACATTGTATTTTAGGAGGGGTTGTTACATTGTATCTATCAGTTATTCCGCCTTTATTCCATACATTGTATAGAAGTTTTACTTGTATCTTATCAGTTATTTCCTCCTTTATTCCATACATTGTATATTAGAAGGGTTGTTACATTTTTATCTATCAGTTATCCTTGCCTTATATACATTGTATTATAGAAGGGGTTGTTACATTGTATCTAATCAGTTATCCGCCTTATTCCATACTATGTATTATAGAAGGGGTTGTTACATTGTATCTATCAGTTATTCCGCCTTTATTCCATACATTGTATTATAGAAGGGGTTGTTACATTGTATCTATCAGTTATTCCGCCTTTATTCCATACATTGTATTATAGAAGGGGTTGTTACATTGTGTCGGAAAAGCTTTACTAACATTGACCTGTAAGATTGTATCCTATATTGTTAGAACTAGTTCCTGTGTTGTTTAGCGCATGCAGCCAAGCATAGGTTAGACGAAGTCCACACGGGATAAGGGGCGAAAAAAGGAAGGAAGGATTAGTCTTCTTGGTTTTTACCTCATTAAAGTCGAGGGAAGAGTCATTACAAAGAGCACAGATTGTGGCCAGTTCCACCAGGCCATCGTACTGGCCGGCCTTGGTAGGCTTATCGTTCTTCAAACTGAGAGGGGTGCCACAGAAATGGGGTCAAGGACACCAAGGGAAGAACAGAAAAGGATCGAAGGGAGACAAGAGAAGGAAAGAGGAGGACGTCATAGCAGAGAGAGCAGAAGACACGGGAAGAGCGGGTAGAATGAGAAACAGGACGATGGGTTTGCAGAGTGAAGAATTTAGGATAAAGAGATGGAGCGGACAACGATGGATGGAAACAGAAAGGGAATGAGGGGATCGAGTGACAGGGCAGGGGTCGGAGAGAAAATAGAGAGAATGAGGGTTCATTGAGAAAACAGATGGATTTAGGAGGACACAAAATTAAATGGAATAAGGAAATGTAGTAATGGAAGGTCTCGAGGAGATTTGTAACCTATTCATCTCCACGTATGTGCCGCGGCTTTCAACATTTTAATATGAAATACAAAAAAAAGACTAAGGACTATGTCCATGGGGAGCCGGCAGTGAGGCGTGTGCGTGTGCGTGTGCGTTGGTGATAGGAAGCCACATGTAGACTCACACTTCTCCTTCGGGGGCGTAGGTGGATCCTGTGATAGTGAAATCATTCAGGGTGCAGGTATCTCCTTCCACTTTGTCGATCACGAACATCTGCCGGGTACAAGGAGACGGCATATGGTTATCAACCAATCGACAAAAAATATGGCGAATGCTTTACCGGATGTGATTACCCGTGGGCCACGCAACAATTCTACGCACCAACCACACCAACAATTTTATAGACACAATCCACCAAATTGCACTTTGGTGCCCCCAGGAGGTGCTCTCTCACCCTGCAGACGGACATCTGGTTGGTGGTCAGGGTTCCGGTCTTGTCCGAGCAGATGACGGATGTGCAGCCCAGGGTCTCCACAGAGGGCAGGCTCCTCACAATGGCGTTCTTCTTGGCCATACGTCTTGTACCCAAGGCCAGGCAAGTGGTAATTACAGCGGGCAGACCTGTAAGTAGACATGAGACACGGCTCAACTATTGTTGGAGTAACTACATATTCATCCTGTGAGGACCCCCTGTGAGGACCAGAATAATGTAATTATGAGATAGGTTTCCATGGTAATTTACCCATAAAGTCATCCCAACCCATGCTGGACACACAGACACTACCCCCGCACAACAGGAGGTCATAGAAGGATAAAAGAAATACTGCCTATAGACCCAGCTATATTGCAGTCCATATTGTTGTGGAATTGTTGAGTTTAGGACCCTTAGCCAGGTCTCCCTCGCTAAAGAGTAAAAATAAATAACCAAATGTTGGTAGGCAATGAGTAGATTGGCAGATGGTTTCATTGGTCACTCCATGTTCTTGTTGAGTCCACTAGTTCCCATACTTCCAGCCACCCTTAGTCCAACCCTGGCCAGGATTAACCCATAGGACATACCTTCTGGAATAGCAGCTACGGCCAGGGCAACGGCGATTTTGAAGTAGTAAATAGCGCCTTTGAGCCAGGAGCCGCCATGGATGGGGTCGTTGAAGTGTCCAATGTTAATCAACCAGACAGCGATGCAGATGAGGGTGATGACTTTGGACAACTGCTCTCCAAACTCATCCAACTTCTGCTGCAGAGGGGTCTTCTCCTGCTCGGTGGCTGCCATCTCATCACGGATTTTACCAATCTCAGTGTTGGCTCCAGTGGCAATGACAATGCCAATGGCCTTACCAGCTCCTACATTAGTACCCTGGGGAATGTGAGGAACAGAGGTTACGTCTTCGGTTGGTCTCCACCATCTTCTACATTTTTCAGTCCCCAGCATTTCTTTTCCGCCCTCGCGGTGTAGAGAGGCGAGAGTGAGATTTACTTACGGAGAACAGCATGTTTTTCTTGTCCTGGTTGACAGCTCTGGCGTCGGGTACCACATCTGTGTGTTTAATGACAGACACGGACTCTCCTGTGGAGGACAGAAGGTTCGTGTGAGGCTTAGGAGGACGCGCTGGCAGAGCAGAAAGAGGTCTCTCGTACCCCAGGTCTCCTCCTTACCTGTGAGGATGGACTGGTCGATACGCAGGGTGGTGGATTTGATGCTGATAAGTCTGATGTCGGCTGGGACTTTGTCACCGACTAGAAGGGAGAGATAGAAATGGTTAGTAAATGCAACGACACGTTGATGGGTCTGAAATACCTCCAGCTCCGATACCCAACCACCCCAGCTCACCTGCCACCTCCACGATGTCTCCGGGGACGATTTCTCTGGCCTTGATTCTTTGCACAGATTTTCTGTCGCTGCGGTAAACTTTACCCATTTCGGGCTCGTATTCCTTCAGGGCCTCAATGGCGTCTTCTGCGTTCCTTTCCTGCGGCGACAAGGAAACGGGTTTTCGTTAAACGCTAAATACCGTAAACATCCATAAATATCGTTTGCATCGCCCTCACCCCTCTGCTGCTGCGGAATGTACTGTTTTCTGAAACGTTTTAGTGTTAAATTGTTTAATAAGGAGGGCCGTGTATAGCATAGGATAAGGTCGGTGGTAGCGGGTTTATTCTCGAGTGCCGGGGAGGCCCCTGGACCTCCAGTGGGGCCAAATAATGCACTTTTCTGTTACAATGTATATTTCTATAACAGTTTCAAACTTCCTATACATTTACCTGTAACATAATCCTATACATTTACCTATCTCGCCCCCAAAGACCCCCCAAGTGTTGCATTCTTACCTGCCACACACCGACGACGGCATTAGCGATGAGGATAAGGAGGATGACAAAGGGCTCCACAAAAGCTGTGATGGTCTCTTCGCCTTCCTCGAACCAGGCCAGGACCTGCAGGAAGGAAAGGATGTCAAAAGGGGGTCCGCACATCCCTGTCGAGGGGTACAGGGACCCCTGGCCCTCTGTGTTCTGAATATTATGGAATCCCATGGACTTCTAGCCGCCATGATAAAACAGATCGAAGATTCTGCTTTCAGGGCGCTCGGGTTACACGCACCCTCCGTGCATACCGAGCAGTACACGCATGAAGGATACATGCCATACAAATGTATATTTAGAGTCTGTAGGTGAATGTCAGCGTTCTAAATTAGAACAACGTGCAGCCAATGGGAACAAAACAGGGCTCAGATTCCATTGGCTCCCATTGGCTACATTCGGTCCGTCCACCCAAATCTTTTTACATAATCCTAGCCACCCCAAAGTAACACGAAATTTGCCGCCGTTTTGACAAATCGCTACCAAGTTAATTCGCACTAACTTAAATTAACCCCTTCATAGCCAACGGGTAGCAACAAAGCACGAAAAGGGTTAAAAGCTCCGTTTTTAAAAAAATCCTATGTGTTAAATAAGTCTGTCCGCGATCAGTGACTTTCCGTGTCGCCCCGTGTGTCTCCTGGACCCCATAAAGGTGACACTCGTGTCACTGCCCCCCCTCTTGGGTTACACCGGGGTAGATTTACAGCTATTATATGGGGCCCTCTCATGCTTCGTGCAGCTGTCACCCTCTGAAAACACATGCCACGCGGGCCTGTCACTCACGGGGGCCGAGGGACACCCTCGGCCTCCCGTGTCTCTGCCTGGCCACGTCCTCTGGCCCCCCTGCAGCTGTCTGACACTTGAGATGGCCACTGGCCGGATCAAGTTATCTTCAAGACAAATTTAACTTGCAGAATGTGCCGCTCATTGGGAAAAGAAAAGGTCAGGGTGAAAACCGACTTAACCCTTTCATGGGGAGGGAGTCACAAGCCTGGGCACGGAGCGGAGGGTGCTGGGGAGGAGGGTTACGGGTGACAGGGTGAAATCTGAGTGCGTGTCCTCCAACTAGCATGTGTGTCTACGGACTGTATCACATGTATGCATGTACCCTATGTAATCTATGTATTACATGGTGTCGCCAGGATCGTATAATGCGCTTGGTGCGTGTGCTCCAGTAACTGGTGTTAGTGCGTGTGTGTGTATGTTGGATGGGTTTGCGATGGATTTATAGGCCAGGTACAGGAGAACACGTCATCGCTGGACATAGGGCCCCGGGAACCACCTGTCGCTGAAACAATGTATCTCCAATACACGTAACCTTCCAGAGGAAGCCCACGCCGTGTACATACAATGTATAGAATAATAATAATAATAAATAATAATATCTGCAGTATCTCCAGAGATAAAACATCTCAAAAGCTGACGCTCACCGACCAGGCGCAGAGTTTATAGACAATTATCAGTATTCTACCCAACCTATAAGTATCCCGTGTGAGAGTCTTTTAAATCGGGGGCTATCATAGTAATTAACATAGTAATATAGAAAAAGTTCATCAGCCCCCCTTCTAACGATCCAAAAGAAGGAAAAAAACCCAATTAAGTAATTTTTTCTAATTTTGCCACTTTGGGAGGAAAAAAAATCTATCAGGACTCCAAAAGCCGATCAGATTCCTCCTGGGATCAAAAAGTTCTAAAATATTAATGTTTATTCTATCGTTTATGCCCCTGTATGTTCTAAATATTAAGACCCTTTCACTGCCGGTGGTCTTATTTTCTGCACCACCGGGTTCCCATAACATGCGTCCTCCGGTAAGAGTCTGCCCGAGACCTCGCTGGTGTTTCGAGTCTAAGTTGCTACTTTTTTTGGGGGCCAACATAGAATAAAGTTGCAATGCTACATAAACTTTCGAGACCTCGGAGGTCCTCTTCTGAAGAAGAGACCTCTGAAGTTCTGAAAGCTTCGGCTAAACAACTCCATCTTGCACATTCTTCACTTTAACCAATAGCTGCCCTCCGTCATTCTCTGTTATGATGTCATACAATGTATACTTACGAATGATATACATGCAGCCAGCAGCAGGATTCGGACTAACAGATCCTCAAACTGTTCTGCAACCAGCTCCCAAATGGACTTTCCTAAAATACAAAATAAAAGACGTGGCACTCGACACATTGTATCTTCCAACTCTAAGCGGTAATAATTCTTTCCCCAATTCATTATTTTGGATGTCAAAAGTAAACGCGGGTTCCTCACGATAAATCGCTACTAATATTTAATGGTTCTGGAAGTTTGTAATTTAAATATTAGAAATGTAGAATTTTTACATTAATAAAAAAAATAAAAAAATAAAAAATTGCTATAGATATTAATTTTTTATAAACCCCACTTTTGTTGTTTGTTTTCCTATTAAACATAAAGGTACGGACCCCCCTATTAACGCAGCGCCGCAGTATGAAACGTACCTTCCTCAGCTGGGAGCTCTGATCCGCGGGGGAAAAAATGGGAAAAAAAGAGAGAAAAAAATATTATTACTTTTTTAATTGAAGAAAACAATTAAAATTAATTATAACCAAGCAGAGATAGCTCTTATGGTTTCTAATCATCATGATCATCATCATCATGTTTCAAGATTTATAGCAGATTTTTGGGTAATGATAGCAAGTGTGCCCAGGAAGGGGAGGAGCAACCTACTGGGGAGGAATAATTATGCAGAACAGGAAGGTAAGATGGCTGCTGCCATAATATACACAATATATATATTTTTTTTTAATACATACACTTTTCTTATTTAAATATGGTAATTAAATGTCAAGTATTTGAGTTTAATGAACCACGAAATATATACAAATATAAAATGTTTAATGTTACGTTAAATAGTTGACTGCATTTACAAAATATATAAAAGTATATAAAATATATAATATGTAATATAATATATATATATATATGTGTGTGTGTAAATGCTTGGGTAATTGCGGGGTTTGGCATTAAATACGGTCTCTGAAAAGGTCCTGGAAGACCACAATATGCTTTTCATATATATATATAAAATGTTATAAAAGTTCATGAAATATACCAAAATTATTATTTCTATTATTAATATTAGTATTATTTTTATCAAATGTGGATATCCTTCTCAAATAAGAAGCCATGGAGAGATTTCCTCTTGACTCTTGTGTATATAGGGAATATATACGGTATATATGTGTGTGAGTGTTAGCGTGTGTGCGTGTGCTGTTATGTTCACAGATTTTATTTTAGAAGCAGAAACTGATTGATAACACAGTATGTGATGGTTACAGGTGTTACACGTATGTAACGGAGTGAAGCGTGTGGGTCTGCGTGCTCCGAGCGGTGAAAGCTTCGTAAACCCCCCCCCTCCTGTGTATTCGCTTTGGT
This sequence comes from Spea multiplicata, assembly GCA_009364415.1. Lineage (NCBI taxonomy): Eukaryota > Metazoa > Chordata > Amphibia > Anura > Pelobatidae > Spea > Spea multiplicata. The sequence continues at coordinate 5,558 of VKOC01007770.1, read as the reverse complement.
CACGCAGTTACTATGTACGATCCAAACACCGAGGGAACAGAATGCACCCAGCGGTAAATCTCTGTATAACACAGCAATGCTGGCAGCCCCCGGCACACATTCTAGCCCCGAATAGTCCTCACGCGCCCTTTAACCCCGTCACTGCTGCAGTGCGCTGTCACCCTCGAGGGGTTAACAGAACTAGCCGGCTGCCTTACCGACCAAACGCAGCGATGTTCTAGCGAGCGTTTCCGTTCTAGAACCTTAATAACCGATTAATATCAAAAATGTATCATTTCCAGCCAAATCCCGAAATTCCAAGGAATTCCTTAAAATGTGACTGTAATTAGACGGCCCTCGTTATAATTATCGATAAAATGATTAATGTTTCTTGTAGCGGGAGTGCGGCCGAGTCAGGTATCGGGGTCTGAATGCTCCGGCTCGCAGAGGTTATTAGGTATATACCTCGGCGCCGAGTCTGGCACCGGTTGCGAATGAAGGGGCGGCCTGGCAGTTTATACTCAGGGACCCCCCCCTTGAAAGGACACAGCTGAGGTGTCTGTATAAGGTGGTGGCATCAGATGACACGCCTGTCGTTTCCCGTCCATGCGCGGGGCAGGTCTGCAGCGAGAGCTCCCTATCTGCCCTCTGCGCGTCGCCCGGGATGTGTAGGATATTTGTGGCGTAATCCGGCTCTATAGATATCGCCAGGAATGTGTGAGTTGTGTAGAAAACGGTAACACAATACAGAACAGGAACGCTATATATCGCTAGGAACATACAGGGGGGGATACGACGACCCCCCCGGCCCCTCCGTTGTACAGCGCTGTGCACTACGATGGCGCTACGTGCGGAATAATAACATTGTGTCACTGCGCTGGATACAATTCTGGGACGCCATGACTCCGATGAACATTAAATGCTGTCCCGGGGTAAATCCCGTATCGGGGGCCGGCAGCCACCCCGCCGCCCTGGGCAAAGCAGTTTTACGTTGGAGGTTCTATAGTCTGTTCTACAGAGCTTGCAATCTATTTTAGCGCTTGCGGTTCTTTAGAATTAGACAGCAATACCCCCCCCCGCCCCCCCGGGGCATTCACATAAAGTTACAGCCCTATAAATATGTCTCGCGGGCGGGAATGTGACATTTAGAGACATCCCCGCGCGGCCCCCGGGGGCCAGTAAAAGATAATGATAGTAACCCAAGCCGGGAACCCCTGTGTAACGCGTTCTCGGGGAGAGCCCCCCGCACCGCTCGCTGTTCTATTCTCAGACACATGTGCAAGAACCGTGTTAAATGCAGAAAGCGTGCGTCACGCGGGGGGGGGGCGGCACACGCATTCCGCACGGACAGTAAGTTTCGAGTAACGACCCCCCCTGAGAGCGAGGATCCTCGTCTCTTCTTATCTCCCGGGAAGGTGACATGAAGCAAAGAGCAGATGCCGTGTCCTCTGCGTGTGTCATGTTCAGTGCAAGGGCTTCATTCCTCGCCCCGCCGGGACCCCCTGCCTTCTAAACCGAGTCTCCCTTAACCGCTGGAGTGAGGTCTCTGCGGTCTCCTGGATATTGTTGCAGGAGAGACGTCGCACGTCTTGTGTAAATGCTCCGGAAATGATTGCCCCCCAATACAGCTCTGGCTAACGACCACTCAAATGTCCAGACCCCCCAGACCCCCGTATCACGCATTCCCTCCTTCACTCCCCCCTCTCTAATTAGATACCAGCGACCTGGTACTGAAACAGTTAAGAAAGGATAACTTTGTAACAAACTTTCTATGGATTCTTCCCTCGCTGAGCCCCGTAGAGCTTGCTGCCCCCTTCGCCTATCTTTACCCCCCCCCCCGCCGTGATATTTACCCCCCTTACCCTCCCATCCCCTTTTTTCATAGGAAAGAAGACCCAAAGTTCCCGTGGTTGTCTCCTTTTAACGCTCAACTCATTGAGTTCCTTTCCATCTCCCGACAATGCCTTAAACTTTGTATCTATTGCCCGCGATCTCGGGGGGGGGGGGCGAATCCCCAAAATGGTGACATAACCGGGAACCCCCCCCCCTAGCGACGAAACACGATTATCCGTAACACACAAAAAAACCCCAAACCTGGTAAATCCAGGGAAAACAAAAAAACATACGGAACGCGAACCCAAACCATTCATTGTCTTAAAGAGAGCCCAATAAACCCCCGTTGAGGATCGAAAATGCATGAAATTGGGTTTTTTTGGGTTTTTTTTTTAACGTACCGTTGGGTCCAAACTTGTCGAAGTTCTTCTTGACCTGCTCGGGGGACAGACCCGTGTTCTCGTTGACGCCAAAATAGGCCAGACATTCCTCGGTGCTTTTCATGTGAGCGTTCTCCATCTTTGCTTCTTAGCCCCTCGCCGCGGTGGGCTCGCCTCTTCCGTTAAAAAATTAAGAGCGGTCTCCTTTTCCCCCCCCCGCCTCTTGTAGTCCCCCTTTTTTTTTTTGTTTTCGTTAAACGTTTTCTTTTTCACCCTAAAGAGCCTCCCCGTCGGCTCAGCAGCTCATCTCCTGCGCTGTGTCCTCTGCAGGAGATTGGAACAACTTAGACCCCCGAACCCCACACAGAAGCTGTCAGAGAGAAGCCCCGCTGGAGAGGCGCTTATAAGGCGGTGAGAAGCTCAAGCCCCGCCCAGCGCCGCCATTGGCCGCTGGCAGCTTTGATGTCACCTGGGGCATTCACGCCCCGTCCGGCCCCTCGCCGAAAGGAGACCCTCTTAGGGTTTTTTTTTGTTTTTGCTGACTTGAGATGAGCCCGGTAGGCGTACCCAGCACACGCGCACGCACACGCACACACACACACACACAGACACGCTCACACACACCGGGCTGTCAATCAAAGCCCAGGACAGGATTGTGAAAAGACCATATGGAGACCCCCCCCCCCCGATCCCCCCCCAGTATACACTTATTCCAGTTATTTCTGTCCCGTCCGTAATGGTTCCATGTATATTTATATAGACGTCGGCGCTCGGCAGCCAACCCGCGGCTCGTTACATAATTACTTAGTAAATGCCTTTGATTCTTGCCTATTTGTTACCAAAAGTTCCCAATTATTAGTATCTTTTTTTTTAATTTATGCGGCGATTCTGATGCCCCCCCGGCCCCGGCCCTTGCGCTGATTCACTGATGTGAACGTAGAAATCACCATAAATTCATAAAGCTGGAAAATAAAAATGGAACTTTGTGAGATCGAAAGTCTCTTTTCTGAATGTTAACAAGGTAATAGTTCCTAAAATCGAATGCAGGTCGGCATACTGATAAGGTGGTAGATAAGTGGAGGAGCCTCCCAGCAGAGGTGGTAGCTGGTAATACAGTGAGGGTATTAAACATGCATGAGACCAATGAATGATTAAGGTTTGAGTCTTGGATAAATATCACCAACAAATAAATATAATACAAAGAAATGAGGAAGCCGTAAAGACCAAGCGAACGTTTCATGGCCTGGGGAGGGGGGGGCGGCGAGAACGTTCTGGAATCCACCAGCAGAGAGCCTTTATGATGAAACGTGCTGGTGATGATGTAATTGCCGGGATTCCTCATCAATGGATCCCAAAAAGGACCACAGAGACGCAATGAAGGTGACGGTCAGATAAGAGATCTAGAAGATTCTTAACGACTTCACTGGAAACAAAGTAACGAGCCCAAGGATAGCGTGTTTCAACTTGGTCGGCTTGGTGGCCCAATGTGCCTAAAAGGGTTAAAACACTCTGATTAAAGGGTCTCCTTGATCATTGGTGTCCCCTCTGATTGTGCCCTGTGAGTAACCTGTTAAGGCTAAAATTAGCTGCAGCTCAGATATTATGGACATCCCTGCATGAACACAGGTGGCTTCGCAGCAAGATGTCACCACGCAGACGTCTCCTCAGACAGGAATAGCCTCCTGTTCAAACAGTGGCCCATTGAGCGATGGGTCATGTAGGTTAAGGTCAATCCAGGGGCAGTAACCATGGAAACAGTGGAATGTCCCCGGTGATTGATCCCCATTTAGAATAAAGACCGTTCCTGGGGCTCTCGTGTATCGATAAAGCTTTATCTCTGGGGGCACCTGAACGCAGGCATTATGTGAGATAAATTTACCCCCCCCCTTTTATTGCCACAGACTAAAAATAAACAAAGTAAGGAGATGGATCTGGAGGTGGGATGGCGCTGGCCGCCTCGCCTGCCTCGCCTGCCCGCCTGCCCGCCTGCCCGCCTCTGCCTGCGCCTGCCTCGCCTGCCCGCCTGCCCAAAGTGTTGACGCGGTGATTACGGAACAAGCATTCACTTGTGAACAAAGAGAGACAGCGTTTGGGAGATAACGTTACGAGGTCTCCTGGACAAGGGGGCAAACGGACTGGCTCCGGGGCAACATCATATCAGCTCTTACTCCTCGGGGGAGGGGGGCATTTGCCACAGTTTGGGCAACTTAAACATGAAGCCCATTTTCTCTAAGGTTTGAACTGCAAAACATAATAAAGCTTAGAACCCGCCGGCCCCCATTCGGCCCCCATCTAGTCGCCCGTTTCTCCTGCTGCAAAGACTCAAACCTTAATCAGTCGTTGGTCTCGTCTTAGATTCAGGAGCCATATGTCTATCTCATTACCCTCTACCACCTCTGCTGGGAGGCTGTTCCACTTATTGAATAGAAACCTAGTATTGGATGGCAGAAGAGCAGCAGGAAGTGATGTCAGCTCTTAGTCCATCATGGACCTTTAGATCTATAACTATAAAATATTTAAATGAATTAGAAATTAAAGCCCCCATTGCTGTGCCCTTTTAACCCCTTCCATGTGTTGCTGTGACCGGGAACCGGCCTCCTCCGGCTAGGAGACCCGGCAGGGATTTTTCGGCTACTTCTCATAGTGGTAACTAAGAACTTTGCACCTGTGGGGGGGGGGGGTAAGACAGGTTCAGATCTCGCTGTCAGCTTCTTGTGACCTTCTCCTGGCAGCTTGTGACCTTGGGGCAATTACTTAATCATCCTGTAACTCTGCCCCTAAATTAAGACGGTAATTGCTTTCCGGCGAAAAGGGATTCTGCAAATAAGGAACAGGCGAGTCAATCATTCACGTCTTCAACTTCTGGCCCTGCTGGGCAACCCGATCCCGTTCAGCTGTTGCTGAGAGTGATAAGAGTAGTGGTCTGCTAAAGGGTTAGGATCACAAGCACTGGGACGGGAAGTCAACCAAATAATGCCTGAAAACCGGTGCTATTTACAAAAATAAAGCGAAACCAACATATCCTCCTTTATTTCCTTCCACCCATCTTTCTTCCTCCCTACTTTTTGCCTCCCTTCCTTCCCTTCTTCTTCCTTCTTTCCATCCCTCCTTCCTCCCTTCCTTCCTTCCTTCCTTTCTTCCATCGTTCTTGTTTCCCATTCTCCCTTCCTTCCTTCCTTCCTTCCTTTCTTCCTTCCTTCCCTTCTTCTTCCTTCCTTCCTTCCTTCCATCCTTCTTTTTTCCTCCCTCCCTCCCTTCATTCCTTTTTTTTATTAATGGACTGTAAGCTCATTGGGACAGAAATCATGGTTTCCATGGTGATGTTAGTAAATAGAGGGGTATATATATATATATATACCGGGTATA
>VKOC01007769.1:0-24406 GCA_009364415.1 Spea multiplicata | reverse complement strand
GTATATAGTGATAGGTGTAATGCTGTACCACCGTCAATGTCTGCCTCAGTATATAGTGATAGGTGTAATGCTGTACCACCGTGAATATATATATAAGAGTAGCGCTGTACCACCTTCAGTGTCTGCGCCGGTATATAATGGTAGAAGCTATGCAGTTTTAAAGTGTGTGTATGTGTGGGGGGAGTGCCACATACAGGTTCCGCCCCAGGTTCCAAATACTCTAGGTACGCCCCTGCCCCAAGGAGGTTTGGGGAGTTCACTACACATGAGGAGGAGACCTGAGAGGCGCGGTGAGCTCTCTACACATGAGGAGGAGACCTGTGAGGTACGTGGAGCTCTCTACACATGAGGAGGAGATTCCTTAGACCCGTATTTTGTGTTTGCGGACAGGATCTAGAACGGTTCTCCAGAGCTTGTAACAGCCAATCACAACACAGACGCACAATGAGACAAGCACATGAAGGATTTTTGGCCTCATTTAATCCACTTCTTTATTTTATTAATTTTTTTTTAAACGTCATTTTTATTAATTTTTACACGGATCCAAATCTGCATAAACACACAAGTAACCGTTATCCGAAAACCGCAGCGCTCGCAAACACACGGACACGATCCCTTTTATCCACCCCAATTTATCTTTTTTTTTTTTCTTTTGTTTTCTTTAAGTACAAAAACTACAAACAACAATAGAAAATCATTTTGTGCTGTCGACTGTTTTACAAAAAGAGCGTTTTCAGGTGCGGGTTGTGTTTTGTGGAGTGGCGCGTTTGGTGCCCGCTCTGTGGGGATGGCAAACCACATGCAGGAGGGGAGTTAATCAAATCAAAGGAAGGGGGTGCATGCAGGGGCAAGTAAAATGAGAGCGTGGGGGGCGATGTGGCCGAGGCGGGCGCCAGTCCTTGGAGGGCCCGGCTGTAACCTGGTAATTGCAAAGTATCGAGCGTTCGGTTATTTTACAAGCTGAGCCGTCCTACCTTAGCGTCGGGCAGACTGCGGACGCCTTTTATGGGCGTAAAATGCAGAAATCGGGCGCTGAGAAACCCAATTTCTTACGGGTGGCCCGTCCTGTTAAGCACTACACATCCCGCCGCACGTTCTCTATAGAATACGACATATATATACGGCACACGGATGATTTGCAATGGGGAGCCGTTACTTTAATGGGACGTTATAATCAACAGAAGGAAATGCAGAGAGCGGCCGGGGTGGTCCCAGCGCTTTGCGGCAGTGAAGAGACCCCTATGGGGGGTCCTCATACAGCACCTTCGCTAAATTTAACCCCAGCACTGAAAGGGCAATGGAAACCTTGATTGTATTATATTTTTTTTGGACTGTGCTTGCTTGCTTGCCGTCAGGCGGCTTTATCACGAATGTCTCCATCATCCTGGCAGCGAGACCGACCCGGCCACCGGCGACTTCTCTCCCCGGGATCGTCTCGGCTGCTGAATATTACTTATTGGATCGTAAGAACGTTGTCTGTTCATCTAGAATCGGTGCAAATAATCCATGTTATTTTTTTTGGTGCTCAATTCTCCCAGTTTGGGTCTCCAGGAATCATGGCAAGTGGTTTCGCTCCGAATCGGCCCTCCTGGGGGTTGCATAGAACAGAGAGAAGCTTGTAAGGTTCCCAAACGTCCAGAGAAAGTCTCAGTGATTCCAGACCGAGGTCCCCCTTTGGCCAAAACGTCTCTTGTGAGGCTGCATTAAGTTTCTCGACGTGGTCAACAACAACTTCAGAAGCAAAATAATTCTGCAACCCAAAACACGCAACAGACAGAATAATCCCATGTATTTGGTATTTATACATACGCCGGGGCTTCGGAGGTCTGGTTTGGAGAGACTTGTTTTAATGCTTCCGGCATCAGACCGCGAAACGCGTCTCCTTCGTCTGTTTCAGGGTTGAACGGGACTGTAAGAGGTTTAAAGCAGTTAACGGCAGACCGATGGATCGTCAGCTCTGCGCCCTGAACCATTGTACAGAACATACATATATTTTTTACCCTGTTGCACGGGGGCCGATGTGGGCGGCCATGAAAATGTTCAAGAATTAAAAGCCGACGCGTAAACACGAGATTTCATTGATGACGACGATGATGACTCGGTCCAATCCGCTCTCTGTGAACCGCTACAGAACCTGTAAAATGTAACGAGATGTTCTGGTAGGGGTTTAACCCATTAGGTGCCAGAGGGAAATGTGCGCAGCGGCCCTGCTGGGTCTGCTCATAAGACTGGAGAATTTACCGGACGGTTTTTAGAAACAGAACGGACTCTGGTTTGCTGGGGTAGATTTTGTAGTTTCCTGTGTGGCCCTTTTACATGGTGACCCATGGTTTACCCCACCAGGACACCCCACTCAGATGGTCTGGACTCGGAAATCAACATTTTTACCCCAAATAACCAGGGGTGTGAAACATGTCTAGGGGGGGGGGACAAGCAGGCCGGGTTCCATATCTAACCCCTGTTTCTGTCTAGTGGCCAGTGCTCCCAACTCCCTAGCCGTCAGCGGGCCTGGGGCTCCTGTACCCCCCCCGCGGTGCAGGGATCTGCCCGGGAAGAAGGATTTCTCTATTAACCCCTTCATTGCCAGAGACGCCAGCGGTCCCACCTAACCCCTTCACTGCCACAGCATTGTTTGCAGGCACCTCTTAAACGCCTCCAACCTCTCCTGAGACTTACACGACCTCACGCAGTGTACCGAAAAGGCACTTTTCAAAAACTTGTTTTTTATTTTTTATTTTATTTCTTTTGCTTTTTTTTTTTTTTAATATTTTCTTTTTTTTTCCCGTTTGTAAAAACAGTGGTTCTAAAAAAAGAACTTTGTTTTTTTTCTTCTTCAAGTTAAGATGAGAGAGAGACGTCTCGCTCCATGTATCAGGAAACCCTCTGCTCACCTATGTACAGGTATATTATATATATATATATATTTAAATATATATAATATAGAAAAATAAGGGGAGGGGAGCAGCAGTAATGGAACGCGGACATGCTGGATCACTCGAAAATCCGACAAACAAAAAAACATAAGAGATGGCTTCATTCCAGGGACGGATTAACCCCTTCTCTGCTGGAAAGCCCACCAAACTCTATACTACTCTTGGGTGCTGCCATAGTCCAGCCAAGCTTGTGTCTCATCGTGCCCAGTTTGATCCATACCAAGGTCCGGTGAGCACCAAGAAAGGAGATCTAATTTCTGGTATCTTTGTCCAACCTTTAGTGAATCTTCCTTTATCTTTTGGGGTAAAAAAACTAAAAATAAAGTTTGGCTCAGGGTGGCGCTGTTCACGCAGAGGTTACAAGCCGTGACGATAACTCCTTAAAACACAAGGTGTCCAGCTTTTCCAGCACAGGAGGGGTTAACTTACGTCTACAAAATAAAAGCATGAGCCTCGTCAAATAAATAGGGGGGGGTTACTGCTTTAAACGTCAGCTGAGGATGAACCCTTCTAAACATACCACTAAAAATAACGCCATGGAGGGGGAGTGATAATAATTATAATAATAATTAAAAATAAAAACAAAAAACATTTCAGCCTCTGTACAACGGAGGAGGATTTGTTCCGTCTGTCAGTAAGACCCGGGCCTCCTGTCAATCCTCCTCAGCCCCGCCATACATGTCCGCCAGTTTTTTGAAGCGGGGCCCCCAGTCATTTAAATAGTCAAAGTCCTGTTCTTCGGAGCTGGAGGAGTTGAGCGAGCTGACGGAGCCGGCGGTCGAGCCGCTCCCCTCGTAGTCGAAAACCAGGAGGGAGTCGTAGGGAGGAGCCGTCGGGTCGTTGTCGGCCGCCCGGAGACCCTGTGAAAGTAAGGAGAGTGTGAGTGAGCGTGTGTATCCGGTAACAGGGGGGGCGTATATAAAAGGGTGTCTCTTTTAGTTATATTGGCTCGATCGCCTATAGCAAAAAATCCTCTATGCATTATTATTGCTAATCTATATGTCCGGAGCAAAAAGAAGCCATTGAACTGCTCCTGGGGCGTCTCTTTACTGTAAAACGCCCACGTGAGGAATTTGATGTTATTATAAGGAAGTGGGGTTGAATAAATATATGAAACACGCCCCGACTGGCACTACATGTCAAAAACGTGGGAGGATGGAAAAAAAATCAAAATAACCCAAAGTGGCAGAAATCAACAGAAGCCGGCAAAGAGGGAACTAGAAATATGGACTTGATGCACCCACCCCGGATAGAAATTTGCCACCATGGCAGGGACAGGGTTATATCCTGACTATTATACCCCGAGTCTTGCCCTATTCCACGACGCCCCCTGCTGAATACACTATTGGATGGCGCCGTACCTCGCTGATGAAGTCCCCGATATCTCCAGGATGCGGGATTACTGGTCTTATGGGGTACTGAGGCTCGGCACCAACCGGCCTCTCGTCCACCCGTCGGACTCCCGCCACCTTGTTCAGAACGTGATCCAGCGTCTCCGGCTGCTGCAGTTGACTCAGGTCGTAGTCCTAGCAAGAGAATAGAAGGTCAGATCCGCACCACGACCGCTCCCGGGACCTGGTTATGTCTCTTGAATTACAGAGCTGAAGGTTGGCTGCGCCTTTACAGATCTTACAGATCCACGCCATCAGAGGATGGCCAACGGTTAGGCGTGTATATGTTACGTGTAAGCATGTGAATTGTCCCGGTTCCTCGATCTCTCACCTGGTCCTCCTCGCCGCCTCCTTCCTCGTCGTATTTGAGAATATTGTCTCTGACGTCGTCTTCTGGGTCAATCAGGAGCTGTTTTGTGTGACGTTCCTTCTCCCTACGCTTCATCCACATGACGAACAGGAGAACCATAGCTGGAGAGAGAAGGGACCGGTTACTGCCTTATGTCTGCTGGGACTCGCTGGGCGCCACCAGAATGTTCCATTTGCGGACATCTGTCAACATTACGCGCTCAAAGACCAACTAGGTCCCAAGTGCCACAAAGGACAAAGCCCGGCAGGCAGGGAGGCTCTGCAGGATTGGTAACGGAGGTAAAGATTTTTTTGCCACCATAAGCAAAGCGATTACCCTAAAACGAGTACATGGCTCACACTAGAGGACTGCATTGGGAGGCGTGTCCCATGGGTCCCGCCGGTAATCCCGCGCAATCCCGGAAGGCTGCCTTCTCGCTGCTCCCTTCCGGTGTCTCCTATCTTGCTCCGCCGTGGAACAAAACAGAGTCACGTGATTGACGTCACTTCCAGTGACTCCGCCTGGTTCCTGGGCGGAGCAAGAGAAGAGACGCTGTGAAGGAGGTGGGCGTGTTTGGCCACAAATGTGGCGGGAGCGGAACACCCACACTGCGGGAGCGAACGGGATTGGGCAAAAAATCAGCAGAAGCGGGATTAAAAAAGCAGTCCCGCGCAGGGCTCTAACTCACACCTTTAAAGCAGGGGCCAGCTTTACCCCTGCTCCTTTCAGACAATAAACCAAAGGGGCTACTCACAGAGAAGAATTATAATGCATATCAGGATAGAGATGATGGCCCCCGTGCCCAGTCCCGCTGCTGCCACGGCTCCAATTGTCGTGCAGTCTCCGTTTTCGTCGCAGGGGCAGACCTTCACTTTGATGACCGACGTGTTGTAGAGAGGAGGGTTTCCTGAGTCCGTAATAATGATGGGGACCTCGTACATCCCGGCCTCAAGGTATCCAATCTGCAGGCTGAGCCTGGCGTAGTTACCTAGAACAACCACAGGGGGCATAGGGGCAGGTAAGCAGATGAGGGGTGCTTAGAATGGTCTGTATCCTTCATAAGCGGGGTAAGTGGCTCACCGTAGAGGGAACGCTATCAAAGACTATGTAAGTAGAAAGATGGCTTTCTTTTGTTTAACCCCATGAGTCCCAAACTCGCACCAGCTCACCCTTACCGTTAATCCTGGTTATGGTCCAGTTCCGACGGATCATCGACGGCACCGTCGGCAGCTCAAACACAAAGGGGTCCCCGCTGGGCTTGCGATCCAAATCCGCGGCCGTGATGTTGATGCCGTTTGAATTCGGCCTCTCGCAGATCTGAGCCTCTTTGGGCTGAAGTTCGGGCGCGTTATCGTTGATGTCGATCAGGTGGATCTGCAACGTGCCGGTGCCGCTGGCCGGAGGAACGCCTGCGGCGAGACAAAAGAAAACCAAGCCATGAGGATTGCGTCTTCTCTAGGAGAATAGCGGAATAAACGTAATTCTAGAAAACGCGGATTCCAGGACTTTTTTAAAAGTCTTTTTAATGAAAATTGAAGAATACGTGTAAGGACACAGGAGGAAAAATCACCGTTGTCGGTTGCCAGGAACTTGGCCTCGTAGATGTCGTCTTTAACAAAAGGGGATTCGCGATCCAGAACGGCCATGGTGTAAACTTTACCGCTGGTGGCGTTAATGCTCAGCCAGTTAGCAGGGTCGGAGAGTTTCGAGTACCTGAAAGAAGAGAAGACAAGTAATTATATAAAATAGTCAACACCAAAGTAACAGTCTGCAGCGCGGGGTCCGCCGCCGCCGCCATGTCTCTGCTGCCGTTTAATCTAAACCGGGGCTGGAATTTTCCCCGAGATTCTACGCCGAGACGGAGCATTTAAAACTTAACTGGCTTGGAAAACTTCTCACCGGTTTAAATCTCGCAACCTCTTGAACTCATTAAAACCGTTGCGCGGTTACAGATGGAGCCAATTTTGCTGTCAGATCGACCCCGACAGGTTCATCTCGTACCAGACTCGGCGTCGATAAGTAAAAGCCACGTTCTGCGGCAAATTGAGATCCCGAGACGATTTAAAGGAGTAAACACCGTCTGAGACCGCGAGAAGAGACTGCAGACAGATTTAATCTGAAATCACGCTTGGTTTTAGAAATTGCACTTTTTTTGTGGGAATTCCGCATATCCCTGCCTGAGAACAGGTAGTTTAACTCATTTTTCATTCGGATATCCGTGCTTAAGGCAGGATATCCAAAATTCTTTTTTGTGGACCTCAGGGACTAAGGCGGCCCAGGACTAAGGCTGTTACATCGATGGCATCACAAAGAGAGACCCTGGATACAATGTATATGGCGGCGGTAACCCCATGCATTTAATAAAACTGTGCAAAAGTGGGGGGGGGGTTTATCCGTAGATTTAACCCTCGACCAGTCCCCCTCCCACTTAAAGGTAATTGTTCTTCCGGACCGCACGGGAAAAGCTCGGAGCGACGGAGAAAAACATCACACGGCAGCCTGGCCGTTACAAACCATGAACAAAGAATTTCCTCGTTAGCCAAGGATGTCTTCCTAAAGGGTCTCATTATATGCCCGCAAGCGATGGGAAGGAGCCACCACGAGTCAATATAATCATCTCCTCTGTCAGGCCGCCGGGCCCCCGAGTGAAGTGGCTGAACCACATAATGATTATAAAATGTCAAAAGTGAAGTGCGGGTAATTGGACGCAGGCAGGCCGGACTCCGCGTTCTCTCGCCGTCTCAACAGAAAAAACTAAATGTCACGGTTTAACGAATTCCTCGGGTACGGAAGAGGCTTCCTTCCTTCGGTGACCTATCACCCCCTTTTAATTTGTCTGTCTTTTTTAAGCCCCCCCATAACACTACCAGACGGGAAAGGCATGCGGTTCCCCCTAACGTCCGGCTCAACAGGCACAAGCGGGTCTTTGAAGACTTGGGGGACCTCATTAAAACAAGAGGCTTGGGGCAGCTGGGGGAGATCGGACCACCAAACCGCGACACCTCCCGATCAACGAACAAGAAACCAACGACAACCTCCCGCGGTCCCAGATTATGGGAGCGTCCTTCCTTTTAATATCCTTTCCTTACTGCTCAGGTCTTCAAGAACCTGCAGCCTGTCAATGGTCAGAATAGTCCATCTCTCCCTCGCGTGCCACTCACCTGAGTGCTTGCTGCATGGAGCGGTCAGGGTCTACAGCAGAAAACGTTGTGAGCAGACGGCCCGCCGGCTCTCCCTCCAGCTGTCTGATTGGCTCGTTTTGGCTTGGAAAGTAGGGGGCTTCGTTCACGTCGGTGATGGTGATGGTCACTGCCGAGGTGGACAGGAGGGACATCTGGATGCCGCCAGCGAGAGGCGCCTGGTTTGACACCATGACATTCAGCAAGAAGGCTTTGTTCATCTCATAATCAATGGGCTGAAAGGTAAGGGAGAGACGTCTCATCAGACAAAGCACCGGCCTGACCTAACTGCTGCACCTGCCTACACATGATGGGAGTTGTATCCCATGGCAGCTTAAGTGCCTGACCTTATAGAAAAGCATTGGGACCGAATGGAGACTCGAAGGACCAGAGATTAACATTCAGCTGGAGGGTCCACATGCTTTTTCCTCCCCAGGGGCAGCCTGGCCGAGGGCAAATTACTCAGCCACATAACAAGCTTCTAGGCAACTTCTAGAACAGTGATATAAATGCCAGGCTGGATAACCCATGGCTGACCGACCTGAGCTGCTGCAGAAGATCTTGGTGGGCAGCCACTTGCTGTTTCCCGAGTTAAGAACCGTGATTGACGGGTTCCAAAAGGTTCCGCGTCAGCCTGGGGTACTTTGCTTCATATGAATAAAGGGGGTGCCCAGTCTGTCCTCACTTACCACCCAATTTAAGAAGTGGCAGCATCATAAGACCCATAACATACAAGTGTATACCGTGTGACACGCGTGTAGTGTGACTCTGTGTATATCTGGGTTAGTGAGACGCGGACCCACCTTTATCACCGTCACTACCCCGTCGTTGGTGGCCGGGTCCGTCCTGATGGTGAAGTGATTGGACGGGTCTCCGCTGATGATCTTGTATTTTGCGTTCCAGTTGGGGGTGTACGGCTGGTCGCGATCCACCACCGTCAAATTGGCAACCACGGCGTCTACGCGGTTTTCCACCGCCTCGCCACTGAACTGCACGGAAACCAAAATATCAGATCGCAACACCATGGCATGCTCCATACCACAACATACCGGTAACACATTGTGGCATTGAATCCCTCAATGCATTCTGTGAACCAAGGTCTTAACCCAGTATGGATGACTCAACCCACTCCTTAGTGAACAAGCCCCACATCATGCATTGTAATATAGAGAACATGGAAACGTTCCAGTGGAACTTGGAAATTAGGTGATGATTGAAAGACATCGCTGATCTACCCCTCCCCGCGTCTGTGTGTCGTCCTGTGAGATATCAGTAATAAATATAACTTTATTTAATTAACAGGTTCCTCCTCTAGGACCTGAGACCCGACGCATTTTAGCAACTCGATTGGGTTGGTTTTCTCAGTGTTCACCAAAAGAAAAGTAGGTGCGATAACCGGCTCAGTCACTAAGTAATCCTGGAGGCTCGGGGGAAGCTGCTTTGATTACCAATGGAAGCCCAGACGGCACGCGGCGCGTATCTCCTCTCCCTGCACCCCTCGCACCGTGAAATCCTGATACCATCACCTTGTTAAGAAGACAAATTAGGAATTTATCCGGAATTGGATCTCCTGCGCTCCCCTGTGACTGATGGAGTCGCCGCCGCCGTCAGACTGACCTTTAACATCTGTTGTGCTTCACAATACCTGATGGTATCGCGAAGGAGCTTTGGGGGGGTGATAAGGCGGAGAGGAACTCAGTACGGTTTTGCGATCATTCTTTGCTCCCTCTTTTCTATTTCAATAATTTAAAGGACTGAAAACCGCATCAGACACAAAACAATTCCGAGCGTAGAGGATCGGCGGCCCGGGGGGCATAGAATTTTCCAGTGGATTATTAGCCGCGCGTCTGACGTTAAACTTTCATACTAGTGCTGAGCCGGCTCCGTGACCCGACGCCATACAGAAGACTCGTTATTGCAGGAGAAGCTGCCGCTAAACACTAGAAAAAATCATATCTGCAGGTTTCAGAGCTCCTGGCCTACAGGGGGCTCAATGATGCTAACGACATGGCTTCCCTAATTAATGTTTCACCCAATCTTTGGGTGAAATTGGGGTTCAGATTAGCTGTATACTATTGCCCCTATTGGGGAGAGAGAGAGAAAAAAAAACACACAATTGATGAGTGATGGCCGCCATACGTCGGCGTCTTACCAGAGTGTTGGTGAACTCCGGGGGGTTGTCATTGATGTCTGCGACGTTAATGATGGCCGTGGCCGTGTTGGAGAGCCCGAAGCTCATGCTCCCGTCCATGTCTGTGGCCTGGATCACCACGGTGTACTGCTGGACTTTCTGTGGAAAACAGAGGGACTTGTATGAAGACGTCGGGCGAACACACCACAACAGAGCTTATGCTTTACAACAAATCACAGGGCTTTCGTTCCAACACGAGACCGCCGGTCGCACGTCCCGCACCGCCCGATATTTGGCTAAACCGATTCATTTTGGGCAGATTTTATTGAGACGCTTTGAACACCATTTATTTTTCACAGCAATCCATTAAAAAAGGATACAAAACATAAAAGATCCATTAAGGTTTTTATTGGCTTCAGAAAGCGTTTACAGCGAATCACCTTGACCTGCTCAATTCTGGCACTCAGTCAATAATGTTCCTTCGGTTTAGCGACGCTCTAATTGGCGATCGGTGATATGTTTCCTATCAGCCAAATTTATACCGAGGATCCAGAGGAGACAATCATGCCTTTTTTCTTCCAATTTGTATTAAAACAAGCATTTTCCGAGCTGATGTTTTTTTACGAGAGGAGGTAGGAAGCCTGTCTGCGCTCGCATTATTGAGAACCATCAAAGGCCCTATGGATGAACCTTTAAACCAGGACTATGATGTCATTCAAACAAACGCGAGTAATGTTAATGCGATTAGATTCAACAGCAGTAAAATAGACCAAAACATTTTAAAGAAGTGTATTTCTATATCATACAAAGCACAAGAATGAGATTTATAAATGGTAACATAGTAGCAAAGAAAAGTATCTAATGAGAAAATACTATCTACAGGTGACGACCGGCGACTTAGAGAGTCTGCGAGGCTCAAACTGTCCAGTAGGTGGCAGAGTTTGACCACGATGGTTGGGCAGAGAGGGCGTGGGTTCGTTATCGTAACCGCAGCATGTTCAGAGTGTGCGAGGCTGACTTATGGCGTCCGCCTCGTCTTCTAAACGCACGACACGCATAAAGACGGATGGAGGCTCCTGTCTGAAAGCAGAAGGTCTCTAACAAAGTCACATCATATGGTATCGACAAAATGCCCCACCTATTCCGTGATGCTGCACAATGAAAACAAAATTGCCATTTCCGAAGCTGACGGATACGTGCCCGTTCGCAAGAGCTTACAGTCTAGAGCAGGGGTGTCCAGCTGCTGCAGGACTACATCTCCCATACTGCTCTTTCAGCTAAGGGCCTGGCAGAGGAGTATAGGAGATGTAATCCTGCTGCAGCTGGAGGGCCGCATGTTGGACACCCTTGGTCTTGTTGGAAATTTATGGAAGAATATGTTCAATTAAGAGCTTTTCTCCGATGTTAAGATGTTGGATAATGCCAGACAGGTGGCACGGAGACCATGGTGTCCAGACTCCATTATACCGAATGCACGAGGGAGATCCTGGGGCTGGTTTTACTGCCCCCCCCCACCCACCACTGCAATAATCACCGCTTCAAACTGTCAGATTAAAGATGTGGAGGGAAAACGTTCGAGGCGAGCCGACTCCAATTTAAATCAATGCCCCTAATCCAACCCGACTTTGTTTCCCGTCTCTCTGGGCGAAAGAGTGAACTCTGCGTGTCCTCTCCCCGCAGTCAACTCCGTCTGGCAGGAGGACTCGTCGAAAGCACAGAGCAGGGAAAATTAATGCACATTTTTTAACATTAAAAATTCCATTTATTTGCATGTTTCATTGTGCATCCCTCTTGATGTGCCAAACACGGGAAGCCAAATCCTCAGCATCCGGGCTTTATAAATAGGCGGCGCTCGACTGTCACCCACAGACCTTTATTTACGGTCATAAAAAAATATTCAACTATTGCTGTTGATTTTGACCCAAATATACCACATGGCGGCCCTCTGCCCCGCAGTTAGAATACTTCACTAAATGTTTTTTTGGCTTCCTTTAAAATTCTGAATAGAATTCTACCAATGGCTTCCCGCTGTTTTGGTGGCTACATTGTCCGTGAAGCCCCTTCACGCGCAGACATTCTCTTTTGGAATTAAATGCGAAACGCACGGGGAGGGGGGGGGGCAGTCACGCAGACATTGTTTTTCTCCTATATTTATGCAAAGCGCAGTCTAAAAAGGTAAAAGGTTACTCCTCGTCTTAACGATGCCATCCCAATCAAACTAAACACCCATTCTGCAGATCCAACAACAGAGAGGCTCGTTCGCAGCGTGAGCCCTGCCACCCAAATCAGAATCTGATGAATATATTAATTAAGAAAGATAATAGCTGGTGATGATTTTCATTAGCATCGGCCGTGATCGCTGGTTATTCGCTACCTTTGTGATTGTGATGCAACACGTGGCTTGTCTGCCCTGACTGCGAGGGATATAATTGGGAGGTTAGGGACGCAGAGGTGTCTGTGAATTAAAAAATAGAACTCATTTACATCAGCGAGCTGTCGCTGCACAATGAGGATCTCACCTCTTCCAACTCAAACTTTATTCCAAAGTGTTCTGGAGTTGGAGCTTTTACGTTTGTTTTTAGCCAACTGAGATAATTCAAGGAGACGGAGATGTCTATTCATTAAAGTGTTTGATCCTGGGGACCCCCATTTTGTTTGTTTCTTTGTCTTTTCATTTTAATGTAGCAAGGGGTTTGAGAGAGAGAGATTAGGTCATACAAATTGACATTGAACTCGCATGCTCTTGCCTGTAACTCGCAAAAGCATTTGCTAATCAGCCACCAACATGGGGTCTGATTTTCTTAGTGAATAGACCAAAGAGACACGTACCCAACGCTTCCGACTCAGCTCTTACTGAGGCCAAGACTACTTAAAAGATTTCATCCTTGGCAGGTATTTCCCGTGACACTTTGCACTCAAACGTCATTAAAAGAAATGTACACTGGATATCATTCTATTCACTTACATAATTATTGGGAAATCGGATTCCAAGAAAAGTCGATGATGAATTGTCAGGAATGATCAGATAACTATTTGTTTGTGTCATCGCCATCCACTTACTGACTTGGAAGGTTAAATCCATTCAAGGAGAACGGACATAAAAGACACTGCGAGAGAAATTCCACTTGATGCCATATGTTACAGACACTCGATACAGTAACAATAAGAGATTTTATCCTGTGATCCGGAATGGGCTTATGGCTTTCTGACCATTACAAATCACATGACGCAAAGTGCTACAAATGAGCAACTGAACAAAACTAATACACACAACAAACACAAAACCAAAAAAGCCAAAATGGTGGATTCTACAGCATGAAAGAATGAACGCTTTTGGTTCCTCTCTGGAAAGTATAGCAAGGACCAACATACCCAGTGAGGGTGATGATACCGGCGTCTCCCACTAATGTATGATTTATAATCACCTACAAATTCTACATTTCTATGTCTTCATTAGTTCTACCCAACTGGGAGGGCTGTTTGCCCCCCTTTGAAGAGGGAAATTCTTGGAGGCCGCCTTTTGAATTTACAGTCCATTGAAGCAAAAAACATGACTTTAAATGGCTATTCCTTAAGTAATGCAGACAGCAGGAGCATCAACAAGTAGATACGGGGTTTTACAGTCGGGGAGTCCGGCCAGCAGTGCGATCCAGCGCCGAGGTCAGCGCCGGGTACAATTCCAAGACTATAACGACTTAATCTCTCCTTCAATATATCTCCATTATAGGCTACAGGTATACAGCTCCCTGTTTAACGATTTTGGGTTAGAAAATTGATCTAACAATTCAGCTTTTTAGGAAGTAACTGAAAAATCAAAGAGAATGAATACCGGCGCTGGGGCGGAATAAGTATTTTCCCAGCGTGGCAGTTTTTTTTTTTTTTTTTCCTCTTTTTGAGACGCGTTGGCTGTTAAATGCCCATAATGGCGGGGACGGCGCTGGTAAGTGTTCTGCAAACCTATAACTGTCTGAAATGACCTTGAGGGAAATTAAATGACCAGGGGCCATGAGCGTCAGCCTACGCGCGAACAAAGAGGAGCTTCGGATCAATAAGGGCCGATCCAATCTTTCCAATGCAGTGACTTTGTTTATCGGCTGGGGGTCTTGCCAACGATAGATATTCCTTTCCACGCGCTCCGTGTTCCCAGCTGAATGAGCGCGGCTCTTTGTTCCGAGTGACAGTCCGCAACGCTGTCTGCTTCAGTGGGCTGCTGTCTTGGCAGTCTCGTGCGTACGGTGTCATAAAGTGATTGGATCGTATACCCCCCCCCCGTCCCATCAGTATTTCTTTCCGCAGCCATTATGTGGATGACCTTGACGAAAATCACCTTCTTTTCATCCTTTACCATAGCGTCAGAAGAGCGAGATCAACAAGACGAGATGCGGACTGCTGCACTACACAGCGATAACGAGTACCGGGGAGTCGTTGGATGGTTGCTCGTAGCATGTATTTAACGCTTTGGACCAGGGCCGCTGTATGTTATTTCCCCATGAACAGGGCCACCGATTCCAACAAAACCAAGTCCTGGCCGAGGGACACATGCTACGGGCCTTGATGTGTACTTTATTTACAATAAAATGTCAAAAGGATCGTGAAAGGCATTGAAAACTAAGACATGTTGAATGAACAGAAATGGAATAAATATCTAGTATAATTCAACATTTTTTTGGGAAAAAAAAAAAAAATAAACGATTATATCTCACATTCTTAATAACTGCCTATAGAAATCCTCTGCAGGTATGTTAGCCGAGGCTACAGGAGTCACATATTTCATTCATAAGTAACCCACTTTAAGGCTTATGAATGAAATATGTGACTCTGTTACAAAACCGGTCAATGGAATGTTCGTGTCGTCAAACATCCCCCTGGAATCCGTCAACCTTCGCCCCAAAATTGCGCCTTATAAATAAATTCCGTTGGGTTTTTAAGTCGTTACGACCGCAGAGATCTCAGTTAGATATCCCTTTTTTTTTTGGGTCCCAGTTTCGTTTCTGCTGTGGCGCCTGGATTTGACTTGGCCGGGAATTACGGCGCTCGGGCCCAATGCACACAATCCCTGCAGATTTTCTAGGCGTTTTATGAACTAATGGGCTTTGCATATATTATACAGGTAATTTGCAAATGCTGATTAGCTACGCGCGGGATAAAATATCTGGCGAAGAAAACTAAAAACTAAAACTTAAAGGAATACATCATGAAATAAAAAAAGCGCGCTGGATGGGCTGACCCAAAACCTTTGGATTCATGCAATTCCATCAAAATTTAAATGAAATCTTAACCGACATTATTACAATCTGGGTAAAGTGACCAAGACCATGGCCAAACATAACGAGCGTCAGCGAGTGGGCTAGTAGGTGTGAACGCCTTGCGATTTGTACCAGTTTTCAAGGCACCTACAGTCCCCGGTGGGATTCCATATGGAGATCCGTGAAACCTGGAATGTGGGCACCTTGGAGACTTAGTTGGAACGTCCGTTAGGTACCCGCGCTCTCCTGACCCTAGGCTTTCTCACCTCGCGGTCCAGTCCTCCTGCGGCGGTGTTAATGATACCGGTTTGACCGTGAATGACAAACATATCCTGAGAAGGACTCTGAGGACTCTGAGCCATGATCCTGTACATTAGAACCCCATTCGATGTGTTGATATCATCGGCGTCATGCGCGGTGACTGTCATCACGTATGTACCTGCGAAAAAAAAAACATGACATGAGGCAACGGAAGCAGCTGAAAAATATCCCTTCGTTATCATGCTTATAATTATGTAGAAAGACGAAGTATATATTTGGAATATTCGGCAGATACATTTGTCTCCATGGCGATTGTCCCACTTTATGAACTTTGACCCGGCTTTACTCTTGATACATAGGTTTAATTGTGGCGCTCACACGGATACATTGTTACAATTTTTATCTAGTATATTCAGCATTTATGGCCAAAAGTTACAGCCGGAGAACATAGGAAATGTTACGTTTAACTCTGCAGCGTGGTTTGTCTTTCAGAATTAATTATGGGGAGCTTATCATATAAATACTGCCCCTCCACCTGGAAGCCAAACCCCTGGGGGGGCCAAAGCACTTTTATTTACCTCTTATTGCACATTAGCGAAATGCTCTCCCTGCACGGCTGCGCACATCACACCTGTGCGGCATGCGCGAGCCAAGTCCGACACCTGGCCTCTCTAAAGCCCATAGAAGTCCGGGGTTTGTAATCACTGATCAGCTTTAAATCCTTCTCTGTTGGGCGAGAGGGTTCAAATACCTCTTCGCTAATTGTATTAACGGCAAAGCCCGAGCCGCCTGTGGACGCCGGCACTTCCCGCGATCCCGCGAGCCTCGGCACTGCGCGTCTTAAAGGATTATTTTCACAAGCCTCAAATTACAGCTTCATTTCAAAACGAACTTGGGCCCCGTAATTGGCTTTCTGTTCAAATCACAGAGGCTAAAGATTTAAATTCCCCCCATGCAGATGACTTTCAAGTATCAGCTCCATCTGCGCTTCTCTCGCTGGCATTTATTCCCCCCCCCGGGGAATCCAGACGCTGATAGAGCGTTTCTCTCCGGGAACACCGCGGCCCTGGCTGCCATTAATTCGGGGTTATGAAAGGCGAGGGACGTTCAGAACCGGTGGTCTTTATCCCCCGGGGTACACAGATTCCCATAACGGGTAAGGTGGTGGCATTTTGTGTCTGATTACCCCAAAGGGAAATGCGTTCTTAAGTCCTGCCTGCCTTAAGCATACTTTAAGGTGACAAAACCACCCGTTAAATGGGGCACTTCGATCTATAAGGCTAACCGACATGATTAGAGCATAAATAATGTGACCACCCTGCTTCTTCATTAAGGTTTCCTTAATGGCATTGATAACCCTTAGCCCATGCTGGTGAGTCCTAAAGGATACGTCAACAATTAATGAATTCTATATAAATCCTGATGTAAAAAAGGGAAAATGGAGCAATCGCCGGAAGAACTGCGTTTGTCGCTACGGAGACAGCACCACTTTCAACGCTTTGCACCAGAATCCTTTACTGTAATTAAACCCATCGGACTTTCCACTCTGCGGCTCCGCTCTACACTGGATTTCACAACAAATAAGTTACAGATAATTAAACACATCACAAAGTACAGTTGTCTGAATTTTACACCCTTAAGGAGAAGTCGTCCCTTTCCGAGATACTAACGAGTTGGGGGGGGGGGATTTGGTGACCCAAAGCCAAGGAATTTTTCTGCCCGAACATGAAGTTTTAATTGCCGTATATATTCAGCGGAAGGGCTGCTGGAGCGCAGAGTCGCACCGATGATTCATTAATTAATCATTCGATTAGCTCACCAGCTGACACTTGAGTGGTTTGCGTTGCTCTTTCCAAGGCAGATGCCTTTTTCCCGGAGTTAAATTCCGCCTCTACGTGCGCTAGGTACAACTTTGCCGATTAAGGCAACCTGGACGGGCGCCGGGGAATTGTGATATAAAACTCCGAGCTGCCTGTTTGACGCTGACAATATTCCCAAAGAGCGAGAGCTTCAAACAACCCAAGGAGAAGTCATTGTCGGAAAAACAGTGGCTCTGATACGCTTTCAAGATGGTCCATGTTTCATCAAAGGATACAGATAGTCCTTCCCTGAAGAACAGGGCTGAGGCCATTCCAAAGGGAGTACTTATCACAAAACAAGTTGGTTAAGGGGCATCTGGTGCTTTATTATTTATAAGACCTGTCGGCGGTGGAGCCAGTCTCGTTTTGGTATTAAATATCTACTTCCAGCCCTTATAAGGTTCTTTTATTTTGTATCCGTACATTTTTATATCATATAAATCCATAGATGCTAAAATAAAAATATCTACAAGAACCTACCTCGCTATCGACTACCCATAACCTTCGATATCCTGAAACGTATTTAATTAATAATCAGCAATTAAAGGCCGTCTGATGGTTATTGTAAAGTCTTAGAATGTTGCCAGCACGCAGCGTATGAATGAATCGGTTACCTGGCTTTGATGATTCGTCCACCGAGCCGTTGAAGATCTGGGTTGAGAATTCGGGTCTGTTGTCATTCATGTCAATCACATAGATAGACAGGTCAATCGGATTCTCTATCTTGTTCCCGTTCATGTCCACAGCATGAGCTCGGAGCTGAAAAAGAATGAATAACAGCAGAATGAAGGACGGATCTGGGATAAGGGGGGGACAATTTTAAGCCAAACATGAAGTTTAATGTTGTTGGCAATGCAATCCCTCAGCGCCCTACCCTAGAACAACAAGACTTAGCCCAAAATAAGGAGATCATTTCTTATGAACCCATTGAAGGCCATTGTAATCATCATCAGTGGTCCCTATAAACCAGTAAAGAGAAAAGCTTATGTGCTGTGATACAATGTAAAAGAGAAAGACCATATGTGAAGGTCCATTTTATAGGTAAAAACTATTTCTTTTTAAAGGTGATACTGTAGTAACCAAGGTGAATAGCGTGACGGAGGTTCAGTATCTTGGCTGGGTCTGAGTAACCAGCTGACAGTGTACATCTGCAACGTGGAAAATTTAGCTTTAACAAAGTTACAGAAACTATTTATGCTGTTGGGAAAACTGTTAATTAGAAAGGAAAACGAGTCACTGCAGCTGACAGGTGTTGTGTTATTTTGGTTTTTCCAACAAACCAGAATATTTGGAGACACCAGGTCTTTCAAAGACATGTGAGTGATGAGTGGGTTCAGGGAACAGCTGTGCGCGCTGCACATGGGAGAACAAATTAGGTATTTTGGGATTCTTGATCTGGATTGGGACGTTGCTCTGAAGCAATTCAGATCAGAGCTGTTCTGGACTCAGTGTGAGGATGAATGGACAGGTTTCCTTGTTATTTTATTGAAGGGTTAAAGCAAATGCAGGTAAGTTACATGTACCGTTGTTCTACTGGATGTTCCGCTCATGGCTGGTGTTCTACACTCCGTCCCAACAATGGCTGGAGTTCTATAGGATGTTCCGCTCATGGCTGGTGTTCTACAGGCTACCCCACTAGTGACTGGTGTTCTACTACTTTCATAACTGGTGTTCTACAGGCCGTTCCGCTCATGGCCGGTGTTCTAAAGGCAGTTCTGCTCATGGCTGGTGTTTTACAGGCTGTTCATCTCGTGGCCAGTCTTCTACAGGCCGTTCCGCTCATGGCCGGTCTTCTACAGGCCGTTCCACTCATGGATGGTGTTTTACATGCTGTTCATCTCATGGTTGGTGTTCTGCAGGATGTTCCGCTCATGGCTGGTGTTCTGAAGGATGTTCTGCTCATGGCCGGTATTCTATAGGCCAACCCACTTGTGGCCAGATTTCTACATGATGTTCCGTTCATGGCCCGTTTAAAACAGACTGTCCCACTGGTGGATGGTATTCTATAAAACCAGCCCACCTGGTGTTCTCCGGATTTGGCCAGGGGAAGGCATCTAAAGGCTTTGTCATGGTTAAAAGGCACTGGTGACCTACCTTTGTGTAGCTTGTGTCCTATAGATACTGCAGCTTAGTGAGTACTGCCTGGGCAGAGAATGTGGCTCAGGGAACACATGAGTTGATATATAAGAAAAGCTGATGGTATTATTATTATCCTATATTACTGTTTGTGTTTATCCTCTGCAGACAAGCAGAGGACCGGGAGCTGGAGGAACATATGTTCTGCTGACTTAAATTGATTGACAGCCTCCAAAAGATGGAGCGCTTCTCACCTCTGGCTGGGAGACAGATGCTGAAACAGGTCGTCCTTGCAAGAGGAAGATGGATAACGAAATATGAAAGCGTGAGGGAGTCATTACTGCAATGCAGAGACAGGAGATTTTTATGGAGGCGAATCCAACACAGGGGACCTGGGCTCCCATGTACACATTCATCAATACCTCTCTTAGCTTCTCTGCATGCCGGGGAAGACACGCTCCCCTACACGGGCCACAAATGTCTGATATCTAGGCAGCCATTCTGTCTCCTCAAACACGACCCGTGTCTGGTCATGGTCCCTAACTCGAAATCCGCTCCCAAGACGGAGAAATGAATGGCTTGCATGATAAATCCAGATCTTAGTAACCTCCTCGTTACCGATACAGGCAGGTTTGGGCAAATGATTGGCGTGATGCCGGCAGTGGTATGGAAAGTACCTGGCAGGAGACTTGCGATGACAGAATGAAGATCAGGGGTAACAACGTAATAAAGAGCAGTGAAAGTTAGCCAATGCTGTGGCTCTCTACAGTCAACACTCTGCAGTAATTTACGCAGCGGCATGCTTGATTTCCTTCCAGCCACAAACTGCAGCTTCGGATTCCCAGTGAAAAAAAAAAAAGAAAGCCCTGTTTGTGAAGCAGGCTGGTAAGAGGGAACAGTATTTATCATACCCTCCGGGTGCGCTTATCACACAATTCCCAGCCTTTGTAATGGGCTTTTGTTGGTTCGACGATGCTATGAATATTCCTCACAATCACCTCCGGAGTGTGTGAACGTCTGGCCATATGTGCAGCTCTGTCTAACACGGGAACTCAAAGGCTCAGAACACGCTTCATCTTCATGGCCTTCCTGGCAGACTGTTGAGGGAATATCTCTGCTGTAGTTCAAACAAAATATAATATTGTATTCATTTTCTGGTGTAAAGAATACGATTTAGAGACCGATGTTCTGAACCATCTGCTGGATTGCCTCAGAAATTTGCTTTGGCCCCTGGCTGGTTACCTGAACCCTCTCCCCATCGCTATGCATGTCCATTAAAAAAACACACAGGGAAATCTCTGGAGTCAATGACTTGTAACATAAATTTTTTTAAAAATCGTGTTCCCTTCGAATGGTAATTAACCCCCTAGGAGACAGAAGACCAGGTTAAATACTCAGAGTTAAATGGGTTTTAACCCAAAGCCTGGTGAAACCTGTTGAGAGAATGGAAATGCGCCCCCCATGTGGATGAAAATTTTGTGAAAGCAACATTTTTTACAATGTAAATGAAAATACAGTTAACCCTCTGAGTGCCAAAACCAACACCCTAACAGAGGGTCTACAGCTTTGTCACATTGTTACCAAACTGTGAATGATTGCATTAGTGACCTGACCTGGTCAATGCTTCTATTTACCCAGTATATGTAAGTGTGCATACGTGAATGAATTAGCTGATTTCATGTATGAGGTCTGCTCGTTACATAAAGAGACCTGTCCGTGAGGGTCCACGTTGGGTCCCGCATGCAAAGGATACACTCACGTGGTAAGAAGATCTTTCCTCTCTGTCCAGGGGTCTGGTCACATACATTCGGCCCGAGATGGGATCGATGTTGAATATCTCCGTGGGTGGCTGGTCTGCCCCTACGCCTGTGATACTGTATCTGATCATACTGTCCCGGTCCTTATCAGAACGGATCTGAAAAAAATGTAGAATTACAATAAAATCAAGATTTTCTGTCAAAAATTATTTGTAGACAAATCCAGGATTATGACATCACAAAATGTCAATGCATAGCTGGCCATAATTGCCCATCTTATCTTTTTGGGTTCGAGAAGCTGAAGCGTTTATTGTAAGGTTAGGTAGCCAATAGCAGATGGAATCTCCGCTTTGCGTTGGTTGTATACAGGGTTCTAGCTTAGAACGTTGGAATCCATACAGAGACTCCACCAACAGACGGGTCTATTCTCTACAGACCGACCTGAATCGTCTGTTACCATGGACGGCTCTACTAAATTGGCTTCAACGGCGCAGCTTGCAGATTCTCTAAAGTAAACCGGACTGCCAATTAGATTTCAAGTCAACTCAACTCCCAGCTTGCTTGGCGTTGTAGAGGAAACCACAGTAACTTATCTGTTTTCATGCAAAATCGAGCCGAGTTGGCAGTTGAGTTCAAAAGGTCCTCCGACTCGTCAAAATTACTTCTAAGGAACTCTCAATAAGTTAAAGACTCTCAACTGATGGCCAAACCCAACTGCGTTAAAGTTGAGATGTTAGCAACCGACACAACTTAACAGCACATTAACTCTAATTAATAAATACTTGAGTTTGCGTTCGACCCTAGTTCGCTGAACTCGGATGAAAACTCGCCCTCAATGAATCGACCAGCGCAGGCAGACAGCGAGTCTCTCCCCTCTACCTTCTTCATGTTCTCCGGACTGGAATAACTGTTAAAGGCAGCAGTTTTATTTTATGGCACCCTCGGGTGAGAGGCACTTTGCTGCTATATTGGCTCTACAGACCCAGCTTACTTAGCGGGTTGCGATACATGTAACCCTTTTAAGAGTCAGAGCAGATAGCAAAGCCTTGCAGAGCAATTGCTACTATAAAAGGTTAATAGGGTAATAAATCAGCCCAAGAACCCAGGGGCAGAAATGTTTTAAGCTACAGAGACTCCTTCACTTAATGTCTGACACGTTCTGTTCCAATGACACCTTATTTCTTAAAATATTCCGTAACCTGCCAGCCAGGGGCAAAACGAGTCCATTACGGGCGAATTCACCAGGAACTGATAACTAATCAACAACAATGAATGATTTTAACTAATCAGGCACATTTCTTCTTATTTATTACGCAGCGCATCATTTTTAGATGTTGGGACCCACAAATATTTATTTAGAACCTGAAACAAAGTAACTATGTATCTGGCACCAAATTATTATTATTATTTTAATTTATTTTATTTAATTTAGAAGAAAATGGTTTTTCCATCAAAATTTTTCTTCTGATGTAAAGAAAGGGGAACGTTGACCAAAAATAAAGTGATCATTAAACTTGTCAATAACAGGATCAAGCGGCAGGAGGTGTGACGTGACCTTCCTCGTGAAAGTGTTCTCCACCGCTAATTGGCACCATTGTTAAGATTAGCTACATTCATTATATCGATGTCCTGATGATCCGCCTCCCAACTGAGGCACTCTGGGACTCCATGACACACAATGATAGAACCCACGCCTTGGGGGAAGATAAGTATCTTAAGAACGGGGAGTTTTTTTTTGGGGGGTGGGAAGAATTGTCTGTTTTTAAAGAATGACCTGACCTTTCTAAAATCAATAGTGAACGAGTTTCTTGCACGGCCCCCGGTCACCATCATTTTTTTTAACTATATAAGTCCTGCTTCTTTGTCTGAGAAGATAACTGTCTTCTCATTCCCATGTGAAGATATCTTTTGGAGTCGTGCTGGACTTCTGCGTCTGATACCTGAAGGTCACTCTGTAGAGGACTCATCCGTCTCTGGACGGTCGTGATTACAGGTTATTACAATCCAGGGAAAGTAATTGAACGTATAGGACACGCGTGTGACAGCGTTAAATAACAGCCGAGGTGCTAGCGGTATCTTTCCAGTGAAACTCAGATTAACAACGTTCTCATTAAAGCCGTATCAAGACCCGTCTCTGGCTCCCAATGTATAAAAGACATTTGTCATTCGAGAAGCAGGCAGGTTCCTATTACAGAGATGCCAATAAATAGCATTATTCCTTTGAAACACATTAACAGAGTCTAACTATAAAATAATGGAGATTTCACAGAAAAAAGGATAAATATCACCTATAAAACCTATCACCTATCTGATTGGTTGGTGACCTTGGGGATCGGACCTTGAGACTCGGGGACGGACCTTGAGACTCGGGGACGGACCTTGAGACTCGGGGACGGACCTTCCGACTCGGGGACGGACCTACTCGCCTGAACGCAAGCTAGCATTCTTTTAACACGTATTAGGAATAGATTTATTTTATTATATGGTGATAAAAGATTACATTCCCCTCCTACAAACCCCAGACTCTCATTTAACTGACTATCCAAATACTACGTTTTCAGTTTTATAGCCGAGATTTTTTAGCATTGCTGGTGAAGATCTGCATGAGGTGTAAATATAAATTCCGAATTTGCATCTCCATAAGACACCAAATATAAGCAGCGGGGACTCATTCCAACAGGATTGATTTTAACCTAATGCGAATTTGTTCCACATTAATTATTCCTAATTAAAACGGATGAAAGGAGCCTTCTCTTCTGTTCAAGGTCTTGTTTCCAGATGCGGTGAGTAAGGCATCTTGCTGGTACGTTATCTGGGACCCTTTTGGTGCCGTTATCGTGCGAGCGGCACTAGGTGGTGCTCAATCATCTCGAAAGGATCCAGCCTCTCATCTGTACACTGTCCACGGTGGTAAAATAGACGCTATATTTACCACTGGGGGCCAAACCTGGAATGTTGGCTTGTACTGGTCTGCGACTGGGCAACGACCCATCAAGACTTTGCATCCCCTTAATATGCAATAAAAAAATGAGCCCCGGCTATAGCATCAGTATTAGCATTATATTACAGTGACATATGTATTCCTTTTTACTACCGTGTTTCCCCGAAAGTAAGACAGTGTCTTACTTTCTTTTTATCCCTAAAAGCTCCACTATGTCTTACTTTCGGGGTATGTCTTATATTGGGAAAAAATCCACACATATATACCAAACCACACATATACC
>VKOC01007767.1:0-17494 GCA_009364415.1 Spea multiplicata | reverse complement strand
TTTTCATTTTAGTGCATCCCTAGAATAAATAGAACTATTTCATTTTTAATAATCCTGAATATGTAGTCACAACACTTTCTAGGCCCAGCAATCAGTGAGAGGAAAAGTAAAGGTTTTGTGTCATTTATTTTAATCTGCATATTTTATTAAAGGCCATGTTTTCTCACAGTGAAAAATGAGTGCGGCCCGTGCACGTATACAATTCTGAGGTTGGAAGGTGGCCCACTGAAGAAAAAACGTGCACACCCCTGCTCTACCCTCTCTTCCCCTTCTCATTATCTACCATCCCTCCCCCTTCTCCCCCCCTCTCCCCTCTTGTCATAATCTACCCTCTTCTCCCTGTGTGGTTCACTTACCTTGTAGAGGTCTTACGCGGTACGCGGTGCTTCACTGCTGAGTAGGAAATGCCAGCACCGCAACCGAGGCCTCACAGGGGAGAGTGACGGGCGCCGAGTGGTTGCTGAAAACGTATTCCTGAGCGACCGCTTTGGCACCGCTCTCTCTCTTCCGCATCAAAAAAAGTATTGTTTAAAACCACATAGCGTAAATAATAGCAAGAAAATGTTTCTTTAATAAGAAAATGGAGGTTTTAATACTGTGAAGAAGCATATCAAAGGTTTACATATTACATAGGGAATAGACAAAGGTATGGTAACAATGACATAACAGATATGTAATTGGACTGAGGGGGGAGATACACAATTCTTATACTGTCACACTATTAAAGACACTACACAATACAAATAAATACTGGCTTCTCTATAGATAATTTACAAACAAATGATGCAGTTTTCTTTTTTACATATCAACTACTGTTTTGGATTTAAGACAAAATACAATTTACAACTAAACTCCAGAGGTTTTTCTTAATATGAGATACAATTTACAAATGCTACTTGTGCTTAATAGTAAATATATTTGATGCATCAAATTGTTATTAAAAAGAATTTGCCAGTCTTTTCTGTGTACATGGTAAATCCTGTACTGAATTAACAGGCCAAATGTTCTTCACTGAGGCCAATTCACTTACAATGACTACAATCTACACCTACAATGACTGTAATATTATATCTTTGTTGTAATAATATTGTATCATGCTCCCCAATGTGTCTGACATTATAAATATTTGTCCCCAATGTGTCTACATGCTACATCCACAACAATCATACCAGAAAAGAAAAATTTATCTAGATTGTAAATCATAATGTCAAAATAAATATAACCTGGCTCAGATAAATATTTAACAGTTAAATAACAGATTTTATTGAAAAAAAGGGTTCCATAGGAAAAAATGTAAGCCATAAAATAGGGATCACCAAACTCCGCCGTCCAGCTGCTGCAGGACTACATCTCCCTTAACGCTCCTTCAGCTAAGGGGCTGGCTGAGGAGTATGGGAGATGTAGTCCTGCAGCAGCTGGAGGGCCGAGTTTGGAGATCCCTGCCATAAAAGGTGGTGGAATAAAAATACCTAGAACAAAACTACACAAAAGATCCCTGATACGAGTGTTTGCAAATTGTACCAGCAAACTCACATAAGTTGGCCAAAAGTAAAACTCTAAAATTCACTAATTCTATTTCACATAACTTCTTGCAATAAATAAAAAACAACTTGCATTCTCTCACATGCAGAAATGCAAGTGTATGTGAGTTTAGAAAAAGCAGGCAACTCGCAAAATTGAGGAATCTGTAAGCTGAAGTTGGAACTTTTGTTCCAACTCATAAACTTCATGTCAGAGGTGAGGTTAATTAATTAAATTGGTGGGCAAATAGCCTTTGCATCTCCCCTCACCCATGACCTGCTTATAAGGAAAGGGGTATACATAATGTTAAAGCCTGCATTGCATTCTCCATTGACTTCAATGGGCTCCATATACTTTAAAAGCGACTAACGTGTTTTATTTATTTTTATTACTATTTTTTTGTTTTTACATTTAAAATGACAGGCAACTTAATTATTTGCCTACTTGCATACATTGACATGTCCTGCATGCAAGTGTATGCAAGTTTTTGTGGGGGTTTTTTGCAAATGATTGTGGGAGTTGACTTAAGTCAATGCTGCAAACTTGTGTTGTTAGGCAACCCACAAGCAATGAGATCATCAAAGACTCCATCAGAGGGTCTCTTTATGGACCCTGTAAAGCCCGCCTCATGCTTCAAGATCTCTCTTGCATGCATTAGCCTTGGCATCATAGAAAAGGAATGTTAGGAATGCCTGAACAGCTGTTCAGACATTCAGCCACTTAAATTGTAATCAGTGCTCATTAGAACACATTAAGAAACTTTAAATCAGCTTACAGACAGCAGGACTGTCTGCTGCTAAAAGAAGGGAAACCAGGCAATTATCTAAAAACTGAATCTTCCATGATAAAAAAAACTGTGGGGGATATAATACTTTGTCCATTTCTTTATATGTAGTATATATCCTCAGTCCTTAAGGGGTTAAGCATGATTTTTGTGTTGCATTTGTAACAAAAAGGAGTAAACATAAAAAAGGAACAAATAGCATGCAAGTGAACACAGGTCTCTAATGGTTAACATAAATGGTAACTAATTTGGTCAGCATTATCACGTTCTGGCCCATGAGGCATGTTATCTGGAGATTTAATGGTGAGACCAAGGTCAAAGCAGGAAACACAGAGTATTTCACTGACGGTATTCTCTACGGATTTGGAATCCCAGGTGTGTGGAACTGATTTGACAATCGCTTTACTGTTCTCAGTGCAGCAGCAGACGGTCTGGAAACTCTGTGAGGAAATGTGCTGAGCTTGGATTTCTATTGCCTAGTAAGAGGCTTGTTAGCAATTTCACAGAGCACAGATCATAATCTGCTCATTGCCGGAAAAGACTATCTACTCATGTCAGCTATACATGGACCGAGCAAAGTTAGAGCCAAAAATCTACCAGATGCACTATAAAAATAGAATGGATCTATATTTATGAAATGGCGTACTACTTTTACTAAATTCTGTGGTAACTATGAAACATTTAATAAACTCATCTCTAATGTTGTGGCCTCTTAAATTTACTAAGTCATCAGCCAAGTTAAACGGTTAACTTGATTACCGTTACTAAACTAGATGTCCTCATAAGCTATAATCTACATTTATTAATGGCTGACTTGTTTGCAAATTGGCAAAAGTGATTGCAACTTTAAAATGCATGGATTGCATTCAAGTCTATACAAGTTGGAAGTTTCACTTGACCTCCAACTTGTATGTCACAGGGAAAATACAATCTTAAACAAAAAAAATAATAATCATAAAAAGTGGGAGCCCCATTGTTCCCTTTTAATTATGAGGAGGATTGGAAAGGCACCCAACCCTCTACACTACCCTGTGTGTATTTGGCAAAAGGCCCACTATTTGTCTTATAGGGTTATTAAGTATGCTTTAATTTACGTTTCTTCTTTTAATTAAACGCTCTTTCTTTATCATGTTGATTCCCTTTAAGTAATTGCATGTTTCTAACATATTCCTTGTCATGTCTTTCTTCCAGGCTATATATGTTAAAATCCTTTCACCTTTACTGTTAAGCTTTATCCTGTAATCCATGAACCATTTTAGTAGCCCTTCTCTAAACTTTCTCCAAAGTACATATAGCCTTCCAGAGATACGGTCTCCAGTACTGTAAACAATAATTTAATTGTGGTCTCACCAATGGTCTGTACAACGGCATAAACACTTCCCTTTTATTCTACATTGCATCCATTCTGCATGAATAGTTTGTCTCTATGAGATGTCTTTTCCCCCAAAAAAATATCTGGTAGGCCTGAGACTATGGTCTCAGCTTTGAAAATTGGGCCTTTCTGTATTTGCATTTGGGATTGCATCTGATACCTAGGTATACATGACCCTTCTAACGTCCCAGTATCTAATAAGGCAGCTAGTCTAGTCCAGTGCTCCTCAACCCTCTCCTCAAGGCACACCTAACAGACCAGGATGTCGGTACTACTCAGGTGTTTCTAAGGTGTTGCAAAATTAAAATAACAAAAACACTTTAAACACCTGAGACACACATGAGTAATACCTAAATCCTGGACTGTTAAGTGTGCCTTGAGAAGAGGGTTGAGGAGCACTGGGCTAGTCTGTTGTCTCTAATATAAAGCACATTTACACATGGATGATGATCCCCCAATTTCATATCTACAGCTTTGATGACTTTTAGTGATGGAGTCAGTGACCTGGCTTCCCTTTATAATGGTTCAGAAGGCCACCATGCCCTCTAGTGTTCAACTAAAGTATCATCCTTCACTTTATCCCCACCTACATCTACATCATTAGTCACCACCTTCTTGGGTCTGGCAGTCTGTAGCTTACCCTTTTACCCCAGTTTGCACAGCAAATATTTCACCAGTACAATAGCATGTTCCCATCTATCTCTCATAAATCAGCCTAACTCTTACTTCTTCACTTTACTAATATGTCTATTTTGTACATGCCATAGACTGTCTAGGCTTTTCAGAGAACGGGATCGCACTGCTAACATCAAGTGTAAGCTGACAGAGGGAAATACCTTACATCAGTAAAAAAGTTCAGATCCAGAAAAAACTAAACAACAAAACATGCTCTGAATAGAAATCGTTTATTGCATAAAAGATAACGAAAGAGCTTGGGGCTACTTCAACAACAAAATAGGGAAAGCTGGACTCAACTACTCAATGTAGTCCCACATTCCAGCTTTTAAATTAATAACTATGCAACGGGTCTTGATGGACATGATGGTGATGTCCCATCCTTATCTAAATGAACATTGCTTTTAAGAAGTGCTGTGTGCAGACACTATACAAATCGTATGCATGTCACGATATGGGCATGTGCCTTTAAAGTAAGGAGAAAGGTAAGGAAAAAAAAAACAGGAAGGGGAAAGAACAGCTTCATCAGCACTAAGATGCCATAGAAAAGCAACTCCCGTAATATCTCCGTAGATTCCAAATGTGTCTTTTGTCCTCTTTCCTGGACATCTCGCTGTAACTGCCTACTAAGCTAAGTATTGTCAACCTGCCAAGGACTGGATTTTCTGTGCAACATAAGTAAACCCATAGGTCACATTGGTTATCAATACTTTTAGAAAAACAATAGAAGGGCATGCATTATTTGGTACATTGTTATGGTAAGCATGCACAATTTCACAGCATGTTTGTCTAAACGTCTCAATATTCAGTATATTAAGTTCGGATTAACACTTATTTGTAAAACCAACACTTGTTTTATACAACTGTATAGAAGTGATAACTTACCAAGATTACTTAATTGAATTCAATACTTCAATACATACACGCTATAGCCCTTTCTTCAATACACGGTCTCAACCTACTGGACCACTACAAATACATGTATATAAATCATTCTGTTAAAACACTGACTGATACAAAGGGTGTGAAAAAGAGAAGCTTGGTTACAGCCACTTTATCCAGATAGCACTGCAGTTATAGCAAGATAATGCAACAGTACTCAGGTTTCAAACCCCAATGTTAACACACAGACGTGCATAATAGGAAATCAACATAGTAGAATAGCAGTATTTTAGGAAGTCATCATTCTAAACTGATTTTTTCATTGGTTGTAAAATACTATGGAAGTTATATGTCAAAGCTGGTCTTTTGTAAAGACGTAAAAGTCTTTTGATTGCTACTGTGACTGTACCTTTTACTCACACACAACATTGTTAATATAAAAATACACAGTAATAGAGTAATATAATACTTTATATTTAATACCACAGCCCTAATTAAGAGACTGTTTCTGATTGCTCCAACTTTCTACCTCATTTGTCCACATATACATTTTCAAGACACATACTGCCTCACGCATTTCATGATATCTCTGAAAATTATCTGAAGTGTTCTGATGACTGATGGTTTGCATATCACAGATCAAAACAAGAACAAAGTTGTTCACAAGTCGTTGTAGGTACAGCATAATGAATAGTAGACTTGTGCATTAAGATTTGTACAAACTTGGTTTTTTAACAAGCATTGCCTGTTTTGTGCATTCCTACGAATTTCCGAAAAGGGTGATCTCTGACAAAACTGCTGAGAACAAATTGTAAAAGTGCCGAAATTTTCTTTGCAAAGTGTAGCTGCTACCATTACAAGCTATTTTGGTGCTCAATGATTAGGTGAAGTGGAAAGGGACTGTGTGTAGGAGGGTACATACCAATGACTGAAAGGTAGAAGTAGCCAAAACAGGAGAGGTGACATCTGTGTTGCTGCAGTTGCCCTACCCCTCCTTATTCTGATGATTTTGGCCGCTGTTTGGTAGCTTGGAGCAGCCAATCAGTAGCAGGTAAGTGTGCCTATCAATAGAAGTGTTTGCCACTCATGCGCACAGAGGTCTAAATAGCCAGTCAGTTAAATTGCAAACTAATTATACATGAGAACTCTCCAAGATTGATTTTTTGGCCATGACTGGGAACTCAGGTTAGACCTGTTGTTTCCAAGTAAAGTGTTGCTTTCCCAGATCACTGGGTCACATTTAGCTACATCAAACCCCATGTAATCCTTCTACTTCTATTTTCAGGGTGTAACCCCAACCACTGCACAGCTAAGCAAGCCATTTGGGCAGCTAACTCTGTCCTCTCCACAAAGCCAGTCCCTTTAGAAGTGCAATGTTCCCATCAATTTGATGCAAGTCGAAAGAAGCAGGCAACCTATGATTATAAGGATGTGAGGAGTATGGTAATAGGAGGTGAAATAGTCTAATGCCTAGGAGGAAGTATGCTTCTGTAGAACATCCTGTAAGATATATGGTAGAGGGCATAGGTCCACAACAATTTCATTAAGTCACTAGTTGCTTGAGAGTTGAAGTTTAGTTATCCTGTACCCAGGATAGAGGGACAGAGCCCAAATGTCTGGGATGTCCTGAGAAAACAGGACTTTCAAGAGTAATACTGAGTAAGTCTATAATGGAGTGTGTTGCTTACTAGACTTAAGCCCAGAATCATTTTAGATTTGTTTTGGATTCATTTATTTTCGGAGGACAAATTTAGTTTCATGCCCTTTCAGTTCAGATGTAATTTGAAATGGCTTTTTTATTTGGAAATGCATTTGTTACCCAAAGATAAGTATCCTCTCCTTAGCACCCTATTCCTATCTACCTGTTCCTCTTATCTATCCTCTTTGCCCTGTCTGTGCCAAGCTCCCTCACCTTCTTTAGGCCCTGCCTGGTTTCCTCTGCAGAGAAGAACATGACAGGAGAGATGGGAGAAGGAACAGGATTAGAAGTAAATTAATGCTCAGCTTTCCTCACAGGGACTGAAATGGTTAATTGTCATTTACATATTAATTATGATGTTAGATAGTTTTTATATGATTTAATAGTTTTAGAACATTTGTTCCCCTTCCCAAGGGCGCCAATGACCATTATTGTGAATAGATGTGTTTAACTGGCGAAAACGTAATCTTGGAATGTTTCTTTTTTTGTAGAGTTACATAGAAAATGAATCTGACAGCAAATAAGATCCATTTAGCCCATCTAGGCTGTCTGTTTTATCTGATGTAAAGGCTGAACTATTAATCAATCCTAGGTCTAGTCTAACATTTAGGAGCCATATGCCTATTCCATGCATTTTTAAATTCCCTCACTGTACTATAGCCTCTATGAATTCTTCTGGGAGGCGATTCCACTTTTCACCACTATCTCAGTAAAGTTCCTGACATTAGTTTAAATTTACATTAAACCTTCATTAAATCCAAAATCTCAGGGGGTTCTGTGTACATCAACCAACGATTTTTGAAATTATAGTGTATACTATACTGCTGTGGGAGCACAAGATTCCCCAAAATAACAAACAGTGGTTTGAATAGAAAATGAATGTTGCCTCACTAAGCTGCTCTAATAACAGAATCCTCTCTTGAATTGAGCCACTGTTTCTTTAATTTGGGGAATATTGTGCTGCCCGCACAACATTAGAAGACTAATATTTCATTCTAGCAGCTTGAGGTCCACAGAACCACAGACATACAAATCCTGTTTTGGTCGGTATACAATAATAATTGAAAGAGAGCGTAGCAGGTATAGATCAACAGAACACACAAACCCAGTACTGCAGGTATAGAGCAACTGGTCATCAATTGTAAACTCGGCACTGAAGGTATAGATTACATAAACCTCACATGGAAACAGCACTGCAGGTATTGATCAACTGAATAAGACATACAAACCCTGTATACATAAGTAATGTATGGAACCATAGCATAGCAGATATAGATCAAAAGAATAACACAAAACCCAGCTTAGCATGTATAGAACTGGAATTCACATAAAAACTAAAGGAATAGATATAATTCCTAAATTACAGGCATCTGTGAACTGGCATCTATGATACACACAAGCACTTATACAGTCACTCACTAATTCACACTTTCATTCACACAATCATATATTCTCTCACTCATTCACACAAATCATTTACATATATTCATTAATGCATACTCACAAATCATTCAAGCAATTCATCCACACATTAATTCATTAATTCTCTCACTCATTCACACAATCCACCCACACATTAATTTATTAATTCTCTCACTCATTCACACAATCCATCCATTGATTCATTCATTCTATCACTCATTCACGCAATTCATCCACACATTAATTCTTTCATTATCTGACTCATTCATACAATGCATCCTCACATTAGTTCATTCATTCTCTCACTCATTCTCACTATCTACCCTCTACCCCCTTTTCTCACTAATTACCCCCTTTTCATTATCTACCCTCTCTTCCCCCCGTCCCTGTGTAGTTCACTTACCTTGCTGAAGTCCTGTGGTGGGAGCGTAAGGACTCTGTCTCACTTCTCTGGCATGTTGTGCGTGGTTTCACTGCTGAGCACCGAGGTATGGCATTATTTTTAATGATTATTTTAATAGCAATGCAATAGAAATACTTTGGAGAATAAATGAACACATCTCACTCACTGTAAATTCAACATTTTCCCTTCTGAAAGCTCTGAAATGGCATTTGGAATGAAAGAGAAAGTAGAAATGCAAAACAAGTTAAATTGCACACTAGAGCCAACATTCAATCAGCCATACTCATTATTTCAACTCGTATTTTTTAATATGTGAGCTATTATCTCTCTGCCAATATTTAAAGGGAAATAATACAAACAATTTAATAGAGCTTAATTTTTTCCATAAACATATATGCAATCTTTGCTGCTTCCAGTCTTGTATTTGTAAAGGCGTACTATACTAGCTAATCAAGTCTAAATACCTGTAGGGGGAAAGTATATTGTGTGTTTTTTTAATTTTTATTTTCTGATGTGCTAGCCCATAACATTATATTGTGTGTTAAGAGAAAGGCACAAATAAGTAGAAATTAGGGCGCTCCTGCTTTTAATAGGCACTTATATTGGCCATAGTATGATGTTAACCATTTTTCCCAGATTTACATGTTGAACCAGAATACAATATCTGATGCTTTAGATGGAATGACTGGACTGCATTTCTTTGTTACAGTGGTATACTTTTTCTAGTGAATGAGGAATCAGGGATTGCTTATGAACTCACTGTCAGCGATCTCAGGTAGGAACCCTGGTGCAGCTCTCAACAGGTCCAGGAAGAAAGTTAGTGTATAAGGGCTCAGGCAGAAAACGTAGTAAGGAAGGTCAAGAGGTCAGAAATCCAGACAGCAAAGGTTCATCTTTCAGCGGTATAAACAGGCCAAGGGTCAAAGAGCAGGTAAATAGAATCACAGGATTTGGAATACAGGATACCGACCGACTACCGGTTTCGCAGTAACTAGCCGAGACTTAGTGTAGGGTATAAACCAAAATGAAGACTGCTTTATTTAGGACACACATGGCTGGATATAGCCAGCAAAGCACACATTAACATAAAACAAGATATTGGGATACAAACCGTCTGTAAAGGGATTAACAATACAATAGGGTCCCAAACTCCACTTTCTATTACTGGCTGAAATCTATTCCAAGGTTTGGCTGGGGTAAATGTCTGTAGTGGTGGAACTGGGGGGGGCTGATATCAAACTGAAACAATAGCGGTCACTCCCTGGTTGCAGATCCTGGCTGTCTGCCAGAGATAATCCCCTCAGCAAGTGATGGGATGATATACTTCTGGGGGTAGACACAGAAGTCTCTACAAAGCCAGGGCTCATAGTCGGTTGGGAGGAGGCTGGCTCTCAGGCCTCTCCAGTGGCCTCAGTGATGAAGGGTTCCGTCATAGCACAGAACTAAGCAACGAAGGCTCAGTTGTTCAGGGTTTTAAAGGGTGAAACTTTACCCTTTGATTGCTGTAATCAGTATTTCCAGGTGTCCACGGCTTGTTCTGTAACCATGGACACCTGGGGACACTGGAAGCAGCTGTGTGTGTCTCTTTGGTGTTTGTGGTTGCCAGGGAGATGGAACGCTGAGTGTGTGGGCCGGCCCTCTTCCTGGTTTGCCTCCCAGCCATCCCTGGTTGCTGGGGAGACATGTTGAATTAGGTGCGACCTGCCCCTGCCACCGTCACATGAGCGGCAGCTCTGACAGTGGTCGGACGGGTGAGTCGCACGATGCGTGACACCCACATGGGGATATTTACTTTTTCCTTGAAAGATTCTGGTTCCATTGTAACACAGTTCAATAGCACTGTGTATGTGAAACATTGGTCATTTGCACATCCCAAAAATCTTTCTTTTATTTATATATAAAGGAACCAGTGTATCAGACTGATGTTACCCTGCTGAAATACAGTCATGTACCCACCACCCCACAGCGAAAATGCCCAAAGTAATATATATATATATATATATATATATATATATATATATATTGACAGATAGATACACACATAGATCAGTCATAATATTATGACCACTGTGCACTGCCAAAAGTACCTATAACGGGTATGTGAGCATAACAACTGGACCATTGAGACCAATAGGAGAAGATGGTCTGGTCTGATGAATAACATTTTCTTTTACTCGCAATTTACAGGACTTAAAAAATCTATAGAGATCTAGTCCATGCCTCGATGGGTCAGGGCTGTTTTGACAAAATAAAGAGAGACCTGCACAATATTAGGAAAGTGGTCATAATGTTATGGCTGATCAGTGTATGTGCGTATATGTATATATATATATACAGTGTGTGTATATATATATATATACACACGCATTAACACAGATTACTTAGCAGTGCACATATATTTCTCCATCTTCATACATATACTTTAAGATTTGCATACATTTGCCTTGTCTTATTTATTTTAGTTTTCTGTCAACTATTGACCAGGTAGATCAGCTGAATGTCAAATTAGCTTCTATTTTTAATGCATAAGCACATTTATTCTACCATGTCTGCATTATGTGTTATTATGCATACAGCACACTTAATGTTTAGACCTCTGGGAGGATATTGTCTCTTGAAGGACGGGGCTCATGGCAGTCGAATGAGAATGTAATAGGTTTGAGTGTAGGCGCATTAGAAATTAATTTACAATTCATGATTGTTAGATAAAACATGTAAATTCACTATAAAGCAGAAGGAAGCAAAATTGTTGAGGACGGTGGCAAACAACACAGAAACATAACTGGATACAATAAATAATGCGGAGAGGTTAAAGATGAGGAAAACCTGTACACATTTTACTGATAATGAACATGTTGACCCAATCTAGACAAACCTGCATGTGAACAACTATAACTATAAAAGAAAGAGTATTACTAAGGCCATGGACTAACCCAGGGTTAGAGGGTAAATTTTACAGCTAAAGCTTGTGCTTGTTGTTTGACAACCAGTGCAATCAGGCTGCCGACACGATACGCGCATAATCACGTGGTACACTGACATGTTTATACAGGCAGCTGTATGCTTGTCACTTATTGGACACTAAACTATTTTAATCCCTGGGCCATCCCTGGGTGTGACATATTTAACTCATAATTTGTTTAGATCACATGTGTTAGCATTTAAACACATGGAAGCCAAACTCTCTGGCAGGATCTGAAAGAGCCAGTATTTACGATACTAATTTTAATTAGTATTTAACCTCTTCTGGACTGGGACGTACCTGGTACTTCCTGGTCACGTCACCACCAGACCGGGACGTAGGCTGAAAATGCAATTGCAGGAAAACCAGCAATCACGTTTTCAGCTGCCACAGGCAGCTTCAGGAAAGGGGGTTGAGTGTTGATTGGGACCTGACTCAACATCCCCCTGCTGCCTTGTCGCTCCATGAGCAACAGCAAAAACGAGACCCCACAAGCCCTCCCTGCAATGGCTGGTCTATAGACCAGCAATTGTGTCCCAGCTGCCAGAAGCAGCTTCAGGGACAGGGGGAGAGGGTTGTGGAGACCATCCCCAACACTCCCCTGCTGCCGGATCGCTCCATGAGAGCAACAGTGCAGCGTTAACTCCTTAATACCCGTTTTGTACAGGGCTCTGCTGCTGGTGGTCTGCCTGGCAGACCAGCAACAGCAAAAAAAAGACCCCCCCACAAGCCCTTTGATCACTCCTGTAGGCATTGAAGCCTACAGGAGTGATCAAAGAGACTCATCCCTGCAATTGCTGGTCTATAGCGGCAGCTTCAGGGACAGGGGAGACGGTTCTTCGGTCTCCACATGAGTGTGGAGACTAGCCCCAACCCTCCCCTGCTGCCTGATAGCTCCATGAGAGTGACAGTGCAGCGTTAACCCCTTTAATGCCGCAATGTGGACAAAATATCAGTCAATGCTGTGCTCTAATGGAGCATCAGCATTGAAAGAGTTAAAAAAAAAATAAAAAAAAAATAACAGCACTGACCTGAAAGTCCAGGTTGCTTCCAGGTCAAATGCTGTGAGTTTAGTAAATTGGCTGATGACGATCAGATTACTCCTGGCCAATAGGAGTGATTGAAAGAGAGAGGGGTTACCTAAGGTAATTGTGGATCACTTGTCGGTGACATTTTAAGTCACTGATTATTGATCGGTCTCCTTGATCAATGTCAGTGGCCTAAACAAGCCTGAAAACTGTCAAAATGACCCTAGTTGAATTCCTTGACTTTTCTACTGTTCATAAACATATACTTTTATGGGGTAATTTAGATTGGGGGCTTTCTAAATGTCCCGAGTGGGATATGGGCCCAGCAAACCAATTTCTAAATATTTGCGCATGTTCCAATTTTGGCCTCATAGCTTCCTCAAAAAATGCATGAACCAAATGCATGATTCAAGGCCTTGAATCAGGGGATGTTGGTGAACAAAATGTGGTGCTTTCCTCCACTGTTGCACTTATGGTGTGCAAGAAATTCAATGCAACATTGAAATGTATGCATTAAAAACACAATAAAACAATTTCCCTGTGAAGTTTGGCAGACATCAGTGAAGAAATAGTTGCTTGCAAACTGTCAAAATGACCCCAATTGAACACCTTGACTTGTTTGCTGTTCATAAACATATACTTTTATGGGGTAATTTACAGTGTGGGGGGGGGGGGGGTTCCAAAATGTCAGCAAATGAGATTATGTTTGGGCCGTCAGTAAGCGACACATATTTCTGAAATATTCCCAATGTTCATAAATGTAAAATGTGCCATGTTTCCCTGTTTTGCCGGCTCATAGCCTTGCCTGCAAATGCATGTGAACCATGCATGTGAGGCCTTGTGGAGACCAAGGCATGTTTGGTGAACACAATTTTGGTGTTTTTTTCTGCAGTTGCAGCATATTCCTATAATACAAA
Organism: Spea multiplicata; assembly: GCA_009364415.1. Taxonomy (NCBI): domain Eukaryota; kingdom Metazoa; phylum Chordata; class Amphibia; order Anura; family Pelobatidae; genus Spea; species Spea multiplicata. The sequence goes on along the minus strand of VKOC01007767.1, from coordinate 3,829 downwards.
ATATAATATGAGAATCTTAAAGCAACATTGCAACATAATGCAAAAAAGCCCCACAAAATAGTCTATCTAAATGATCTACTAAAAAAAAAATACGTCAAAATTTGGCAGCAATTGGCGATAAAATCCCTGTTTGAAAAGTGTCAAAATGACCCTAGTTGTACACCTTCACTTATCTACTGTTCATAAACATATAATTTTGGGGGATAATCAGTATCTGTGACAACTATTGCAGTTATTAGCCTACCATGCCTATACTGGTCAAAATAGATGAAAATCCTGGCCATATTAGGTGGTTTCCAAATCAGGACAAGTTAATTAATATATTTTGGATTTTTCCCATTGGTTCAATGTGTGTACAATTTGTATGTATACAAAACTGTTTTTCCCCACTTTTTTCAGTTTATTCCAAACAAAACAATGTACTACGCAGCTTAATATGGTTTCAAATGAAAGTCCTATTTGTGCTGAAAACAAAAATATGATTTGTGTGGGTGCACTTATTAATAAGAGAGAAATTACAGTTGAAGAAATACATAGCAAAAACACAAAAACGGCTCCGGTCTTTTAGCGCCACCTTAGTATCAAAATCCCGGTCCTGAAGGGGTTAATACTAATTAATATACCTCCCCCACTCTTGCAAAGCTTGCCTGGACCAATTAACAACAATCAGCATCTTTATGTCAGGGGATAGGGAACTTCATTGAAAGAATAACCATGCAGATCCTAAGATCAGGAAGTTATATGATGACTGCTTCCATGTTATATAGACAAGGTGAATTTTGAAATCTGTTGCACTTTTGGGGAAGAATTTCATTACATTTAACACAGCTAAGTCATTCAGAGTGACCTTCTGAATTATAATTTGACATTCTAAGGCCTCCTGAAAGTTGTTTGAAGAACCCCTCTTCCTCCATAAATGTACCCTGTTTTAGAGATTGGGGTTATGTCTTCATAGGGTATTTTGTATGGGGAAATAAGTAATCACTTACATATGGTTATGATGTGGAGCAAGTAAATACAAAGTGCCAATTACACAAAATTAAGACAAGGATGCAACATAAATCCAGTGGTAGATTACAGGAGCAATTAGAAGCTGATGTCATATGTGCCAGCATCAATGCCCCACTTGTGCAACAAGAAGCCTTGCAGGCCTCCCTAACGGAAAGGTGCAGCCCTACCTTGCAGGGATCTACATTACATGTCCGTGGACCATGTGCTAAATCAGGTATATTTAGATATTATAAAGGAAATGACAGAAGGGTATGAGCATACCTGGGAACTCTCCGGGTTTTAAGCACCACTCCTCCGGGTCAAGGCGCGAATCTTCCGGGTCGCAGGAGCAGGGTCTTGACACATCCCGCCCATTTTTTTCTTTAAATGGGGGTGGTGTCTGCAGCCGTTAGCGAGAACGTCCCCGTCGTCAGCGGGAATTCCCTCGACGTCAGCGGGACCGCCCGCTGACGTCAGTGTGCAGTCCTGGCTGCGTCCTGCAAGGGAAGGCTCCGGGTAGCCGGAGCCCAGAATTTCCCAGGTATGGGTATGAGAATAGTGCAAAAATAGGGCAAAAAAGATCACACGTATACCAAGTTGCATTCTTTCAGATAAATAATGATTGTACTGACAAATGTAAGTGTGCAAATTCAGGAAATCTGCTTGCATTTAACTCTGCCTAACTTTATTTATTTAGAAATGGACGTACAAAAAACCTGCCCAACAACATAATCTTGCCATACAGCCGCAAACAGAATGTCCTTGAATACAATAAAGCCACATGTCATGGCCTTCAGAACCAGAAGTATAACGTAGTTAGCCACTGAGGAAGAGATATAATTAAGGCATCGGATACAGGGTCAAAGATCACATCCAGAAACAAGGAGGTGCAGGAGAATTACTGCCAGGTGGCTTGAGTAGTCCCATCACCTTGCAGCCCCTAGGGCTTCTAATGAGGTATGTGACATACTTCATAATTACTACTCTGGCTGGATGCACACTGCAAAAGTGTAAGATTGTAGTGCACTGCCTTGTGAACCATCTCAACCACCTTTAGAAGAGGCCAATGTCTTGCATTATTTTACTTTGGATAATCCTGTTACTCATTAAAACTGAATTTTGAAGAAAGCTAAATTTGTTATCTGAAGATTGCTCATCGGTTATCATAATAGAAGAAGCATGGTATAAAAATAGTTTCCTAGGTTTTCAAAAGCTTCCTTAATCCAATGTCATCTCTGAATTAATTTTCTATTCCTACTGTAAATTGAACAAATCCCTTTCCTTGTTTGTTTGATTTTCAGCTGACGTGCGGAACAGCTGAGGTCTGTCTAACCACGTCTCTCACAGCACAAACTTTGAGTGAGATGCTTGCCTTCCAAGTTACTTCAGAGGGGACTCTTTGAAAGAGTATGGAACAGTTAAGAATAGAAACACTAAACAGCCAACTATGATGCTCTAGGATGTTCCATGCAACTTTTTCACTGCAATGTGGGCTCTTCTACCAAAATCCAAATCTAAACATACAATTTAGGAATGTAGAATATAGGCATATGATGAATTTTATTGCTGAAAGTGTATTAAATCAATCAGATTGCTTTAGTACTTCTGAGGTTTTTGTTGTTTATTCGATCAAATCTTGCTTACGAAATTTCAATGATTTTAAAAATGTTGCCCATTTATGGAAAATATCAAAAAAGTGCTATGTACCGCTAGACCTCTCCACTCCTGTGCTCTATCATGCATTGGTGCTGGTTCCCATATAACAGGCATCAATCAACCAAAAATCAGCAGCGAGAGATGACCAAAAGGGGTTGGAATGATGACCATGCAGGCAAAGTACCTGAGGTAGGTTAGCACTAAAAAGTATACGCTATGACATAAGTGACAGATTTGCTCTGTCATTACATGAAAACGCTATATGTTTATCTTTAGTTTGACAATTGTTTGCTGCATAATGATACTTAACCTCCATACTGACTGATGTTGATCAGCCATTTATTTCTAGAAAATGATTGTATGATGCTTTTTATTTTAACATTTCAATGAAGCTCAGCTCATTTTATTATCACCTAATTTATTTCAGAATAAAGCAGCACTAATTGTGTTCTGTTTAGACAGATGAATATTTTATCAGTTAGTACCCCCCCCCATTTCTTGCTGATGATGTTGATCACAAGGAAAGAAAAGAATGTTTTGGTGCTGCTGAGCTTACCTGCAGAACATCTGTTCCACTAAATGCTTTCTTGCTGGCTTTGTTTGTTCTTGAATAATTTTGGCAATTAGCAATGATTCTGTAAGCTCAGCTTTTTTTCTAAAACACTCTCAGCTATGCTATAGCTTTTCATGAGGCAGTACAAAAACCTGGGTGCAGATCTTAAATCCACCATTACATGCCCCCCACTGTCCTCATTTAGGCGGGACAGCCTCGATTTTGGGACTCTGCCCCACCTATCCCTACTTTGCCAGGGCCAGCCGGGCGTGCGATGGCAACAGGGGAGCCAGGTGCTTACATTACCAGTTACCAGTGTCTTTAGTTATATATGATTGCACATAAATAATCTCTAACTAAAACTGGTTGTTTGTTACAAGATGTTTTTCCTTTCCTTTTTGAAAAGAGTAGTCCACAAAGGGAGCCTGAACACCTAAGGCCGATTGTAAAGTGTAATTGCTTATATTGGTGAGGTGCGCTAGATTTAAAAAAAATGATTTTGAAATGTTGGGAGGTATGCCATTGTCAGGAGAAGATAGTGACGCCAGCCCCTTGCACCCATGGTGAACCATGATTCCATGAAATTATCGGTTATGTACTATGGTCCTGTATTACCGTATTTGCTCGATT